>JADRCD010179328.1:0-19417 GCA_019843815.1 Montemys delectorum
CAGTGCAGGTGTGGGATATCTTCCCTTGAGTTGTTGTTCACAAGTATCCCAGAGACCCCCAAAGCAATATATCCTATTGCTATTGCTCTCAATTGCCCACCCAAACTTGATAATAGGATCATATTGCTGTTGAGATGACAAACACACACTGGTCATGAGATGTAAAGAAATCAGGTTGATACTGACCAGAAAGCTTCCTTCTTGCTAGCCAGCTTATGGCCCTACCAGGTACTACGTAGGTTTCTGAGGACTTGGTGGAATTATCAACAGTTGTACCTTCCTGTAAACAAAATGACAGGCATGGAAGTAATCAACTGACTGATTACTGGATTTGAAGCCCACTCCATAGGAGGAAACACATACTTGGTACTGTAATTATGACCAAAACCCCATGGTTGAGGCATTCACTAGCCTCAGGGGTGAACCTAACATGATCATTCTAGTAAATGGACACAGTATTAACCTGTTATATAAATTCATATCTATCTACTCATAGATCAGTGCAGCTCTTAGACATCATCAGAGAAATATTTTGGGGCAGCAGATGATAAATTAACTAAAAACTCACAATTGGTCAAAATGCAGATAGCAAATATCATTTAAGAGCTCAGCCACCCCATCCCACTCTCAAGGTTCAGGGACCTTCCAAAAGAGAGAGCAGAAAGACTGTAAAAGCCAGAGGTTGCAAAGCACTGGAATGAAACAGTGTCTTCTGAATATGACAAAACCACTGGACTCATGAACTCACAGGAGCTTGTGGCTGCCAGTAAAAAACCTTCACAAGATCAAGCCATTCATCATTCCAAGATAGAGGAGGAATGAGTTCACAAGTCTACACTCCTTACTGAAGTACTGTATTGTTGACTGCTGATGGCTTCTTAATGAGTTTTAAGTGTATACCCTCTGGTAGTTTGACTATGCTCCAGTAAATGGCCCAACCCCTATGAGTATACAGCTAACACAAATTAAACTCTAGTAATTATAAAGAAAAAATAATAAGAACATGAAGTATGAGGGCTAGAGAAATGGTAGGGTATAAGAAGGAAATAGAGAGGTGAATATGATTTAAAAATACATTGTTAGGGGATGTTTTGTGTAGTATGTATCAGATTTCTATGCCCAGATATCTGGTGGCAGTCTGGATGTTGTCATGGTCAAGCATCTGCAGTCTCAACGTTATGTAAAAATGATTTTCCATCACCTCTGATTGATTAATAAAGAGCTGATCAGTCAATTAGCCGGGTAGAAGAGAACAGGGCAGGACTTCCAATCCCAGTCAGAGGTTCCCAGAAAGATGAGAGTAGAGAAGAACCATGAGAAGAAAGTTTGGAGAAACCATGTGGATAACCAAGAAGGATTCAGCCTGAGATCATGAGAGAGCAGCCATGAAGAGGCACATGGACCCGACTGAGCCAAGGAGAGACTCAGATACAGGTAAAGGACCATGTAACTGGGTAATAGCAGCCCAGTTGAATTAGAATAGTTCAGAATCTGCCCAGCTATTAGTGCTTGCAGTTTGTTAATAAAAATACCAGGTCTCTATGTCATTTACTTGGGAGCTAAAGTGGACTGGAGCAGGCATAGAAATGTCATTCAGGTACAAGGTGGGAAGGGTAGAGAACCCTTGAGAATTGCTTTTACAATGCATCACATAAATTGTTCAAATAATTAATGAATGTGTTTTGGAAAACTGGTCAGTTATTGGCTGTTTCTTTTCACTTTATTTAATTTAGACTCTTTCACCAGTCTAAGAGGCCCCAAGTTTCCTTTGTTGGCTTTATTTCAGGATAGTCTGGGACAAGTTCATTAGCAATATCACAAATAATAAGTTTCTCAAGTATATTCTGAATGGAAATGCTTTCATTTTTCATAGACCTTACTTTTCATTAGAAAAGAGTTATAATAATCCAATTCCATATAAAGTCTGCACATTTTACTTCTTTCACACTTAACGGATGGTGTGAGCCAGTACAGATGTCTTCTGCTTGAATTTCCCTGAAGACCCATCACAAATAGTGAGCCTGAACATTAATAATTAAACGCTTGGATATCTACATGTTAACTTATCTGTTAATTAATCGGTTAACAAACATTTAATTATAGTTCCCACATACTCTTTATCCCAAATGTACCTCTTCAGTAGATGTACTACTTGGACTCCTATTTAATATATTAAATCCCGTGGGGTCCAGAGAATTCATGTTGATCCAATATCTCAAAATTATTCCTGGCAACAAATAGATACTGTGCTGGCTAATTAAACTTGCTATGAAGCAAAGTTTCTCAAATGCCAAATTTGAGGTCAAATCATTTTACTTATTCAGAGATGATGGTGTTTGAATATATGGTACAATTATATACCATCTAATACTTATAAATCACAATAGATGGGAACAAATACAGAGATTCATAAATAAGCAAAGTACAGAAAGTGAACATACAGTTCTATGTGGGATATCTCCTACAAATCTCTTCCTTTGGGGCTCAAGGAACTCTGCAGAAGAGTAGGCAGAAAGATTTAAGAGGCAGTAGAGATAGAAGACACCAACGAAACAGTGCCTTCTAGACACAACAGGGCTGGTGTACAAATGAATTCACAGAGACTGTGATAGCGTGCACAGACACGCCTGCACAGGTCTGTACCAGATAGGGTCCCCGCACAAGCTGCAGTCCCTGACCGGGCAGCTATCACCAGATAATAACCATTCATAAAAGAAAAATTAGTTTTCTCCAATGGAGTCTTACTGGGTATACCAATCACCCTTAAGGGCAGGCCCCATCCTGAACAGTAGGTATACAACACAAAAAAGAAACTCAGTAGTATTTTTGGAGGGTTTTTGTTGTTGTTGTTGTTTTTGTTTCTGTTTGGTTGGTTTTTGTTTTGTTTGTTTTTTAACTCATAATTCTTTGGGCTTCTACCATACATAAGTATTTTGCTTTTTTCATTATGGCTTTTGATTGTGTGACTTTATGGGACTTCCATATGTAGAAGCATGTGTCCCTACATGTATGTTTCTTGTTTACTTTGGCTCTTTTGTTGTTGTGTATATTTGTTTGCTTTGTCCTAGTCAAGTTTGCTTGTTCTTATTTTTATATTTAATTTTTATATGCCTGGTTATTTTCTAATGAGAGAGAATATGAAAGGGTGTGGATTTGAGTGGGAGAGGGAGAGGAGGTGAGGAGGATCTGAAGACGTAGGAGGAGGGGACACTGTAATCAGAATATATTGTATGAAAAAATCTATTTTCAATAAAATTATAATAATTATCATAATAGTAAATAAATAAAAAGAAACCAAGAGTTAGGATAACAAAGAATGGGCTCTATTCCAAAGGAAGGAGATTGAGATACCATCTAAAATCATGGAGTGATAACTAGAAAGTATGGAGAAACCAACTAACACAGGGTCAAAGAAGAGAAGCACATGACTGTGCTCACTGATTCTCAGAAGGGCAAGAAGCATCAAAACTTTTATTCAAAGAAAAAGCCAGGTAAGCATAGAAGAAAGAGATCAAGAGTCTTGCCCACATGGCAATCCCACCGTTCTCAGCAGCCTCATATCTAGTAAGGAGTTTGTGTGAGACAATGGCTATCTCCAACAAAGTCCAACATGATGGGCAATAGCTAAGAGTAGATTTGTTGCTCAACCTACCCTGAGAGCCATGGCTGGATACCATCATAAATGGGGACCCAGTAAGAAAGAAACACACTGCTGATGGGGGGGCGTGTCTCTAAACAAGAAATAATCTTAGGACTCTAAGCCTGGCATTTGCCTGCAAAAGGCTATCATGAAGAGAGGATAGGTGGACAGAAATCAGGTGTTGTATGGATGTACTGGCTGGTTTTGTGTGTCAACTTGACACAGGCTGCAGTTATCACAGAGAAGGGAGCTTCAGTTGGGGAAGTGCCTCCATGAGACCCAGCTGTGGGGCATTTTCTCAATTAGTGATCAAGGGAGTAGGCCCCTTGTGGGTGGTGCCATCCCTGGGTTGGAAGTCTTGGGTTCTATAAGAGAGCAGGCTGAGCAAGCCAGGAGGAAGCAAGCCAGTAAAGAACATCCACTCCATGGCCTCTGCATCAGCTCCTGCTTCCTGACCTGCTTGAGTTCAACAGCCATGTAGAAGTAAGCTGAATAAACCCTTTCCTCCCCAACTTGCTTCATGGTCATGATATTTGTGCAAGAATAGAAACCCTGACTAAGACAGGTGTCATGTGGCTGAACTCACCCTTGTGGCTGGAAACAGTGGATTATCCATTTGCCAGAGGATAAGGAAGATGGTTGCAGATTGTGGTAGACCTGAGCCTGATGGAAGTGAGAGCCACCCACATTGCCCATGAGGTTCACTGCTTAGCAGGACTGAGAATTCTGAAGCTGCAATTAAAATTTGGTATCTGCAGTTTGGTCCTTCTAGCTGGGTATTTAGTGCTCTGAAAAGGGGACTAGCTGGTTGTACAGATTTCAATGAAGTTCTTTTGCCCTCACCTCAATAAATTATGAAGGAAATGCTCCCTACCTAGAATACTAACCCCATGGACACACACACTGAGGTCTCAGGAATGGAAGAATTTGCCAGGCCACAGCTGGCAGTCCCTTAAGTTGGAAGGATGATTTTGGTTACTTTATAAATTATAGGTACATTGTCATTTTAAGGGATAATTTACAAATAATTATAGTTTTAGGTAGGGAGGACACTAAATAGAGAGCTTAGACTCAGAGATTTCTTTTTTTCCCTCTTCTCTATCCATTTTTCTTTCTTAGGTAAAGGGAAGGAGGTTGAAAAAAGGTGGATACAGTAATATTATAAGAAATTAGACAAATAGGGATGGATTATTAAATTTTCTTGTAAACAAAGAATTTTATAACCATAATAGTACATTGATAAAAAAATATTTTGATAAAGAATTAAAGTTATATTTTCTTTCATTGGTATAGAATTTATATCCTGATACATGTTTAACATTTTCACTGGTATAAATCTTTGCATATTGATAGAAATTTTAAAATTAATTTTGTTACTTTTAGATAGGCAAGATACCTATGCAATTAGTTTAACAATACAAGACTTAGAGCCAGTCCTTTTAATAGCTACTATTACAAACAGTTTATCCAACATTATAAAGAGTGTTGGGAACTGTTTAGGTGGTCAGCTATCTCTGTCATTTCTCTAATTTTGGAAGCTGTGTCTTTGTACTTTCTGCATACTCAGGTAATATTTAATCCCTTATTAAAGCTCTAATGGTGTTGAAGACTAGGCAGTTATAATCTCATAATTAAATTTAAGTTGCTTAGCATTGAAGATGCTAAAAGGATGGTTTTCATATGGTAATAAAAGTCAAAATCCAATATGATTCAGGTACAGAATTGTAAACTACTTAAGTAGGATAAATGATAAAATTGCCACATATAATGGACTAGTTGTTATAAATGTATATCATACCTTATAATTTATGTAATTGTTATAATTGTATTGAATTTATATCTGAGAGGAAAAGAGCCTTTTATTGAACTAAAAGAGGAAATTGTTACTGTAATGCTAAGTGCAGCTCCCAAGATCTGGAGTGTACAGATAGAACTGTGACCCTGTCACCAAGTTATTCCTGATTGGTAAATAAAGATTCCAACAGGTAACAGCTGGGAAAAAGAGTCATAGTTGTTTAGGTTTCATGGGCTTTGGATATTGGAGAAGGCGAACAAGGAGAAGGAGGGAGAGTGCAGGAGGAAGAAGGAGAAGTCATCATTGGGTTAGGAGTCAAGAGAAAGTGGCCCTGTGGGCTGGCCAACTGGAATTAAGGGTAACATAGATGAAACACAGTAAGTAATAACTCAGGCTTATCGATAGGAAACTAGATTCTAACAACATAGAGAGTAGTATCTGCCCAGCTCTTGTATAGTTTAAGACTTATTGTAAATATAAAGGTTATGTGTGTCTTTTATCCAGGAGCTTAAATAATCTAGGGCAGCATAGAAACCCCAGGTAGAGATTTAATACTCACCACAGCAGGTGTGTTCTTCCATCACTCTCCACTTAAGACCTGAGACAATGTCTCTCACTGACCCTGGAACTCGCTCTTTCAGCTGGACTGGCTGGCCAGTTTGGCCCCAGGCAGTATCTGTCTGCATCTATTTACCTGTTGCAAGGTTTACAGATACACGCTGTCATGGCTGCCTTTTGTGTCAGCGCAGGGGGTTCTTAATTCAGGTCCTCATGCCTGTGCAATAAGAATTTTACCCACTAAGCTATCTCCCCTGACCCTAAGCCAGCGGGTTTATGCATCAGCTAAGACCACTTGGAACAAACAGCAGCAGTTTATGGGCTGGAACAACTCCCTGCAGTTTTGCTAGTGTGAACAAATATTCTGAAAATAGAAGGCCCAGCCATATGCCTCTACTGCTCACCAATGAAGGATTAAGTGGCACAGATCTCAACCTCTAGATGATAATGATTTTAGAGAACAAAAAAAAAAGTTTATTTCCTGTGTAAGACCCTGTCAAGCTTTAGCTTACTGGAGACCCCCTGAGTGAATCACATGGAGCCTGATCGATGCAAAGAGCATGAGGATTTTTATTCCAGTGTACTGAGGCTATCCCAGACCCTCAGGAAAGGAGGCGACCCCGCACAGCTTGTTCAGTGAGCTTTTATACAATTTTCAGGGCAGTAGCCATTAGACACAATGTGATTGGTAAAACAGTGTGATATTTTAAACTGATTGGTCTTTAGGGAATGAGGTGACAAGGACTTCCCTTGTCTGAAGTAGAAGGTGGGCAAAGGTCCACCCTGTGATCTGAGGAATGCTAATTAGCCTTTCCCTTCTGGAGAATTCCACTATCTTCCCAAAGTTCCTGAGCTTATTTTATTAAGGAAATTCCTGGCCTCCCGGTGTTTTTCTGAGATGTCCCTGTTTATTTGGATCTTACACCTGCAGATTCCAAAAATGACAGGTGGAAACCAAACAAAGACCTAAAACACTGTTTTCTCTGAGAAAATAACAAATGTATTATATTATATTTGCTTTGTCAACAGTACATTCACATGAAATAAAAGGTGGCTTTTTTTTTCATTTCTCTTACTTTTCATTAATATTAGTAAGACAGAAGACAGAGCAGATAACTGGCTTTGATCAAGGTAGTTATTATTAGAAAATTTGTCATAAGAGGTTTTAAGACTTTCAGCTTTGGGCTGAAAAGGAGTAGAAGGAATTCTTACTATAGAAATAATTCCATAAAGAAAAAAGAAAAATAGAGAACTCCCTGCTAAGGGAATATTCTAAAGACAGCCAGATTTTCTTGGGTTCATTCACTCATTCATAAAACCAGCACACATATTAATGATGTATCAAGCAAGCCCTTTCCTGTGATAAGCACATTGCCAGTGCTCAGGAAAGAGGAGAAAAGGAATTGGGCAGGACCCTTGGTCTTGTGAAGCCTCCAGGCTGGAGGAGGAAGACTTAGATAAACCAGCAATTAAACAAAGTGCCACGTGACTGTGTGGCTGGAGAGAGATAAGTGGAACTTTACTTGTGGCTCTGGGGGCTTCATCAAGGTTTTGAACTTCCTCTTTCCCTAGAATGCTATTTGTCTCACATCTCTTCATTCTCTTTCTTTCTTTTCTTTTCTTTAAGATTTTGTTTTTATTTTAACAAAGACGACAACGAACATTTTAAAAAGTTGGTTACACAACAAAAGCTGAAGAAATTCCTTGGTTTAACACTGAGTCAATGGCTACACTTTAAAACATCCAAGTTCATGGCAGACATACTCTAACCCAAATAATTCCTGCAAAATACCTGCATTTGTATTTTATTAGCAGTATCAAACGCTTTTTGTTTGTTACTGATGGCATAGCTTATGCTAAGAAACTGACAATGATTTCTCCCATTTGCCATTATCTAGAATTCTTTCAACAATAAGACCAAAAGGAAGTGCTATCCTGCACATTGCCACAGTATTACAAAAATCAGTGAAGCTGTGGACTTACTCTCAATGGACATATTCAGATTTTTAAGAAGCATATAGCCATGAAACTTAAAAATATTGAACAAATATTTTCATGCAATACAAAGACAGCAGAATAGAGGCACATTTACTAGCAAGATACACGATCAAGGAAGAAAATAAAGTGTAGAAGTGAATATATCTAGCTTACTCTGTTCCTACTTGAAATATACATTTAAACAGTCATTTCTCACATTTGTTATGTACTCACTATGAGCAGGTACTGTTCTTGAAAATATGTACACAAGCGAGAAATTGATAAATAATGCCTACCTCATGACATCTGTATTCTACCATCTGAAGACATATGGTAAATTTTAAGTACACTAAGTAAACATGTATTGCATTTAGTGATAGTAATTAAAATAGAGGGGTATAATAGTTTAAAGGAGAATTGAAAGTTAAGATGGAGAAAAAGTGTTTTATATTGCTGGGAAAATATTGGTTAGTCTCTGGTATAGTTCTGAAAACAAAAACCTTTCAGTGGTTGGGCACTGGTGGTACATGCCTTTAATCCCAGCACTTGGGAGGCAGAGGCAAGAGGATTTCTGAGTTCAAGGCCAGCCTGGTCTACAGAGTGAGTTTCAGGACAGTCAGGGCTACACAGAGAAACCCTGTCTTGAAAAAAATAAATAAAATAAAAAAAATTAAAAAAAAACCTTTCAGTGAATCAAGCTAACTCACTTTAATGAACACTTTTTGTAAGCCAACCAGTTTGCATCACCTTTGTCATCTCAAATTAGTCAGTCATGAAGAAACGCAATTTGAAAGCCACCCTTCACAGATCACTTGCTCATCAACAGTCAGTTTCACTGGAATGATCTTATGTCTACAGATGAAAGTCATGCTTCTTATATTCCATAATTCTGAAAACTCATGCCTCCCAAGCTATATGTAATCATAATATAATGATCTGCTCTTTGTTGTCATTGGGTGGCATAGTCTTCTTTGCCATGGTCAACCAAGCAATTCAGCTTTATCTTTTTATCTCATTCCTATGTGGTAGCAATCAGGTAGAAAGCACTCCACTTAGGAGATGATATTTGAGCAAAGGAATAAAGAAGACAAGAGAATTTATCATTATAGATTTGGAGAAAGTTTTCAAAAGAGGGAATAGTTGACCCAGAAGCTTAAAATAGGAACACTGTTAGTAACAAGTAAGCTGCTCTTCTTCTTTCCTCATCAAGCCTAAGCATGACCCAGAGACTCCTGAGACCTAGGGAAAGCAGCAGGAGATAGGTGTCACAATAATTAGTTGCACCATTGAAACTCTCTTTACTCGCCTCAGCCATCCAGAGGCATGACAAAAAGGATGCTGCTGCTGCTGCTGAAGATGGCCCCATCCCAAAGGATGCTGCTGCTGAAGATGGTCCCTTCCCAAAGAATGCTGCTGCTGAAGATGGCCCCATCCCAGAGGATGCTGCTGCTGAAGATGGGTCCATCCCAAAGGATGCTGCTGCTGAAGATGGCCCCATCCCAGAGGATGCTGCTGCTGAAGATGGCCCCATCCCAAGGAATATGCTTCTTCCCATGTTCTAATGGAGAGGCCATCAGTGTCAGCACAGAACTATAAAGCTTCTTCATCTCCATCTTGCAAGTTTCTTTCTTGCTTAGAGATATTAGACAGAAGAGCCAATGTGACTTTGACTTCAAGTCACAACTGAACTCCAGTGGAAGCCCCTGTGGTACAAGATAAACCAAGCTAGAACAAAGACTTTGCAAAACAGGTCTCTATTGAAATGGGCTGGAAGTGGACCAGGACCTGGATGTGGACCCTAAACAGTTTGACTACATGCTGAAAACATTAAATGGAACTAAGTCTTACCCTAACATAATAGCAAGTATTCAGAACATATTAGAAAATAACCCACCATAGCAAGAACTAATTTCCATAAGACAGGAGAATTTACATGAAAAAGGAGAATTAATAGTTCCAAGATGAATCAATGCTGGAACTATCTGACAAAAGTCTTAAAGCAACCAATACAAAAATGAATCAATAAACAGTTACAAAAAGCCAATTTGTTTTGCATCACATAAGAAGAGAAAAATCTTAGCAAAAAAATAGTGATTTAAAAACAAACCTCCTAGGGATTATGTAACTGAAAAGGATGACAGGAAACAAATAATAAAGTGGTGTTATAAAATATCAGTAATTACATTAGGTTTAAACAATTCAAAGGAAATAATAAATACTTTGAGAATATTATGGTTAAATTTTAAGTAACATAAATACACACTCTGAATATGAAGCTTATTTGAGACACAAAACCACAAAAAAGTTAAAAGTAGATAGTCATGCTAAAAAGACAAGTAACAATCAATACAGAAAGTTCACAATTTTTGATACTGCAACTTCTTTAATTTTTGACATGATAGTATAAAAATAGTACATATTTTTATAAATCATGTTGTGAATTTTTATTTTTTGTGTGTCTGCATGTGTACATGTGTGCATTTGTGTTTTGTATGATTGTCTGTTGTAAAATATGCTCTTGGGTAATACCACAAAGACTCAATGATTCATCCTTCAGTCAGTTATGTAATCATGAGATAACCAGCAGTCCACTGTACACTGTGATGCTCCATTCCTTATTCTTATGCATTTAACAAATTATATTACATTAAGTAAGACAAAAATTTAACAGTCTTTGCAACTGATGGTTTTACCCAAATGTAGGCTAATGTAAATATTTTCTGATATACTTAAGGAATGGTAGACCAAGCAATGATCCTCAGTAGATTTGGTATAATGTGCATATTTTTCACTTTGTTAATTTTAACTTATGGTTTGTTGAGATGTAGTCTCATTATAAGTTGGGAAACAGCAATATCAGATAAGCATATGCTATTTTCTTAATGCTTATATCTTCCAAATTCATTGAAAATTGAAACCTATTTTCAATGTGGCAGCATTTAGAGGTAGGAACTTTTGCATATGATTAGCCCATAATAAAGCCTCAAGAATGACACTAAAATTCTCACAAAACAAAACAAAACAAAACAGAACAAAACAAAACAAGAGGGCTGCCTGGAGTGTCCAAGATGAGAGGACGGAGCTAGAATACAGAATTCATGGTGAAATGGGCCCTCACCCACCAGCAAACCTGTTAGCACTGTGACCTCAGACTTGGCCTTCAGAATTGTAAGAAATTTCTGTTTGTTTGTTTAAGTACTTGATTTATGGTATTTTAGCACGTGATCTTAAGTAGATTAAGACAGTGAGTTTTAGAGTAGTAGAAATTCATAGAGGCAAAAGGTGACACTGTGCAATAATAAAAGAATCAGCTAACCAGTAAGGTAACCATCTAAGTATGTATGGACAAGACAGCTAATGTCCAATACATATGAATCAAAACTAAAAGAACAAACCATGATGCAATAATGAGTAGGCAAATTGGAAATATAGTGGATGCTGAAGTAATCATGACACTTTTCATAATCTGAATGAACTATGATTGTGCTTTGAGATCATAGTGTCAGCTCTGAGAGGTAATGCAGATGATCTAGTCTGGTAATATCTGGGGAAATATAGGAACATTTTAATATTTCTATCATTCAAAATGATTCAGGGAGTAATAAATAACTATACTTACTCTAGAAAAGAAGCACTACTTTACTTAATAAAATTAACTTAATTTCACTTCTCTTCCCCAAATTATAATTAAGAGTTGTTCCTCAAGTTGTTCACTTGATATTTAAGTTTGTGAATTCAATGATCCTGTCTCACCAAAAAAATACAGATGGGAGAGTTGTTGAAAAAAGAAGAATGAACCATCATTTAAATTAGGTCCTAATTCTTGTTTGCAATCTCACCAAGTCACCTTGAGCTAAAGCAGGATCCTGCCCCCTTTTCTACAGGCGAATCTCCCGGTCTCCTTTCCAAGGGCCTCTTACCACGTGACCAGTGGTTCTGACACACCTTGCTGCCTGAGGCTCAGTTAGGGAAGCATTAGTCTCTTACACTGCTATAGAAGAAGTTTTCACAAGCGGTAGTCACAGAGGTGAGCTACAGTTCTTTTTTACTTCCTAAGGGCTTTCAAGAACAGTATGAGTGAGTTGAAACTTCTGATTTTCAAACCTACATACCACGTAACATGAAATTTCACAGTATTGAAACATGATGTTACCAGTGTCACATATGTCACATACTACTAGACACATTAATTTCTTAATCCATAAAATTAGCACAAATGTACATTCATAGGTGCATGAGTATATATGAGTCCTTTCTAAAAAATAAATTGAGACGCAATATTTAACAACATAGAGTTTGAGTTTTAAATACAAGCTGATTCCAGAGATCGGGCTATAAGACTGGCGATGTATGCTCCTTTATGAATAGTTTTATAAGTTAGTCATGACTTTCACAAACACCTAAGCAAAATAAAAGTTCCTCTAATCCTCTCTACCAGTCACTTTGAAGTCATCAAATGTACTATGTAGTTAGAAAGATAACTTAATGTTGGATATTCTCTAACTATAGAATACACAGATTCTTGCTAAAAAACAACTGAATCCCTTTCATTTGGGAGGCAGAAAGTTCCTGGCTCAGAGTCTCCCTAGTACTTTTTGGGAGCTAACCCCTCACTTGCTCATGACCTTAATTTAACCACTTACCTCTCCAGGCTGCCACCACCACAGTGGGCAGTTCTACTGTCTTATTCATAAGAGACTAGTAAATGTTTAGCTTAGTAGTCTCCAAATGCTCAAAATTAGTTGAATAAGGTACTTTGAATTTTAAAACAAGCTAACAAACAAAACAAGAAAGTTGTGACTTAGATAGTAAGTAAATTTTAGTTCCTCTTTCTGTCTTTCCATGGTGCAAACATGCAGATATACTTTACAAATGAGTCACTGGTTATACCATTCTGGAAACACCCATTAAAACCAGAAACAACACCCTCAGAAGTTTGTCTCTCTAGGATCATATGTGACCTAAGGCAAAATTAGGGAGTGAAGATAGTGTCCTACGTTCAGTCCCTTCACTGCCACTTTTGTAATAAGAGAAGGTATGTACTTTTTGACTGAACAATAGGGACAAAGAAATGCTAGGGCCTTGGCAAGATTCTTTGCTGACTTCCAAAGATTAGCAGTAAAGATTGTGAAAGTTCAAAGATATTCCTTTTGAGGGGACATTGTCTGCCCTTCCCCTACTTCCTCCAGGCTATCTTTGTTCTTTGAGAAGACAAACTTGCTAATTGGTATCCTCCTCTGACAAAACCACCCTGGGGCCCATAAGTGTCTGTCTGTAAAGGAGGACAAAAGAGAGCTAAAGTGTCATTAAAAAGGCACATTGTCCTCCTGAATCCTGGAGTTTCATCAAGATGGCCTACATGATTTAATAACTCGCTTCCAAAGTGTTTGTACTAATTGTAAGTGGAATATTCCTTCAAATTAGGACCTAACAGGGAAACTTAAAATAGAACCACATTTCTCCAGGTGCCTGAGATTGCTGGTTTTCATTTTATCGAACATTTTCCCTTCATTTCCTGACATGTAGCTCACACTTCTTAGAGGAGTTCTTGTGAATTGGGCATGGAGTTTGTTTTTCTTTAGATTTTGCTTACTTTCACTACTCAAATGCCTGATGGGAACATAAAGTGAACATATGTCCAAGCCTATAATTTTTCTAATATATATATATATATAATACATATGTGCACTTTCTTACTGAACAATACGGATAAAGAAATGCTAGGAGCATGGCTAGGTACTTTGCTGACTTCCAAAGATTAGCAGTAAAGACTGTCAAAGTTCAAAGAAAATACATATGTATATGTATTATATATATTAGAAAATGTATATATATATATACATATATATATGCAACAATTCTGTGAATTAAAATATTTTTATTTCATGCATTGAATTCAAGTGCTTTCCCTATTTTTCCCCCTTCAAATTTCATGCAGATTAGGTCTCTGCCACTAGAGAATAGCCATACCATGCATGAGTATGTGTGTTCATTATACCTGAGCTTTAACTAGCTTAAGATTTTAGATGATCATTGTCTCACTAAATAGAAACTTAAGAGTCAGGCACAACTTGATCAATAATTCCACATCCCACTGTCTTTCTTCTCTATTGGTTTCAATGTCAACTTCATCCAAAGTCTGGTTCTTTTCATTGCATCAAGAATGCTGAGGCAGGAGCATTGTGAGCTGAAGGCCAATCTGAACAATACAGCATCATCCTATATAGATAGATGATGGATAGATAGATGAGAAAGAAAAATTAGCTAATAAAAATATATTAACAAACTATTTTAGATATGAAATAAAAAATAATTTAATAATATTTTGAAAATATTATACATTTGAACAAAGGATTTTGATCATATCTACCCTTCTGCCTAGATGCTGCCATCTTCCTGCCTTGATAATTTACTGAACCTCTGGTCCTATAAGCCAGCACCAATTAAATGTTTTTAAGAGTTTCTTTGGTCATGGTGTCTGCTCATGGCAGTAAAACCCTAAAGTGCTGTATTAAAAGGGTATGCCACAGTAGTACCAAATGCCTAACACTGGTTAGTCTGCCTTGCTGATGAGACTTGCCCTGAATGTATTCCATTGCTTCTGAGAACTTTTTCTCCCTTTCTCTCTCTCTTTCTTTCTTTCTCTCTCTCTTTCTTTTTTATTACATCTTTTGTTTTCTTACTCTCTCAATGAACAAGATTATTTTCACAGTTACCAGAAGAAAGCCTCCAGGCTCTCCAATTAACCGTTGATTATACAACTGTCCTAGGAGTAAAAAGACAATGGAGTTTACAGAACAATCAAGAGGCTTGCAGAAGTAAGTAAATAAAATCTGTGACTTCTCAACAAGTTGTACGCTATGGTTAAGAGGTCTAGTTGTAAATCAAAGACTTTAATTGGGATTCTTCCTTGGTAAATTTTTGCCTCCTCCTCCAACATTGGAAGTGTGTCTTCACAGCAAGATATTTTGTTTGATTCTGTTCATCCCCAAGACTGAAGTTCTGCAGGCTTCAACAGCATCTGTATCATGAGAGACACTTTTGCTATAATTGATAAATAGTTCTCAAATGCTTTTTCTGTCACCTTCATGGTTGTTACCATGAAACCTGGCACTGAGGAGGAAACTAGGAGTGTACTACACTTAAAAACATATCAAATTTATTTGTGCACCTATGTGTGTATACACATGCATGCACATACTTACCTGTGCATGTCACCACACACATGTAGACATCAGAGACAATATTCAGGAGGTGGATATCTTCTTCTACCACTTGGAGCTTAAGAATTACATTCAGTCATTAGACTTGGCCAAAAGTGCCTTTACCCACTGATTCATTTGATAAGCTCTTTGTCACACTTCCAAACAAATCATTAAATATTTTGACTCTGTCTTACAACATTTATCAGCTTTTCTTTTTTATTAGATAGACTGTAAAAACAAAATGATAGTTATAAAAATATAAAAGGCAGTTTGATGATTTCCTTTTGATGGCTCGTGATAAATATCAACATCCTTATTGATTTTATTAATATTTGCCTGTTAAAAATTTCTCTTAAAGGACCATTTTGGGGCATTTAAAATACCATCACACTCAACCATATAAACATATATGTAACAAAGGAGGTTCTGTCCCTGGGATATTACCAGAGCTAAAATAAATAAATAAATACATAAATAAATACATAAATAAGTAAATAAAATGGTTATATTAAAAACTGGAGAATATTTTATGTAACTTTTATTATATTAAACATACAGGTAGAAAAGTGTAAAAATAATTGGCCTGGACATTGAATTAACTGAATATTTCAGTAAAATGGTAGTGCACAAACCCCGGTGAGGTATACATAGTCTTTTAAAACAAGCAAGCACAGTTATAGGTATACTGTTGTCCAAACTGAGTAAAAAGTATATGATAGACTTAACAGGAAAAATTAATGATGAATGCAATCACGAACTCTGTAAATACACGGTGACTTCCTAACTGTGTGAACAAAGCCAGGTAAAAGATGCGTCTGAGCACATGGCTCTTTTTCTTGGGGAATTTTACCAACCAAAAGAGAAGCAGAAACAAAACAGGAAACCTCATGTCTAGGGATCAGAAACAACCTGGTTTCTCCTTTGCCACTAACTTAAGCCTGACTGAGGGGTGACAAGGTACAACAGAGGATAGAATGGACATAGAATAGGACACCAGAAAAACAACATAACCCAACAGATCTGACTTGAGTCATCTGAAGGGTTGTTAGGCTGTGGGTCACTGGTCCTGGTCCCTTCTTCATGGTTTCCACTTTAGATGGTGATGGGTGAGGTGACTGGGATCTCAGAACCTACATTTCTAGTGAGTTCCCAGGTCCTTCTCTTGTTGGTAGGGTGGCACCACACCTAGGGAGTCACAGTTCTAAGCCCTTGCCATACAATTAATTCATGTACAATCTTGTTCACTCTTCACCTGGGGAAAAACCTGAGCAATGATATGTAAGACTGCTTAAGTTTGTCTCGAAGAACTAAGAGCTACTGTCTAATAATGATTCCGAAACGTGCCTGCATATCAGAGTTAGGCAGGGAATTTATTGAACAGACTCCTGGTCTCGACTCCGTGAGTTCTGATGAAGGAGATGCGGGGATTCACATGCAGCCAGCTCCCACATGAGTGCATGGGAACTGTTGGTCTGGAAGCCGGGGTGAACTCCCAAATCCTCTAAACAGCAAAAGAAGTGAAACAGAAAAGATTTTCTAACTTTGTTAACTAGTTGGATCGGCAGATCATGGGAAAAAATTAGAAGCCAAGAGGGGAGGGAATCTGTCTAAAGAGGCTTGTGTAACAGCCAAAGCACTGCCAGGGAAAAGTGCTGAGAGCGGAAAGAGCCATTGCTTCAAAGCATCTCCTTCCGGACCACTTCCTGGCAGATCCAGGCATGGCATCTTATCAGACCCAGAGAATCAATGAAGGCTAAGTTGTTATGACTAAGTTCCGGGAGGTTCCGGTCTCTAACGTAACTGTTAATTGTCAAGTAAAACCACTAATGACCCAGGCAGCCAACCGTTGTCTTGCTATAGGGAAAACCAAATAATAATTGAAAAGTTGTTAAGTAGGGATGGGACCGAGAAGCAGAGGTATAAGTTACATGATTCCAGCGTTTACAGAGAATCACATTATGATAATTGGAGTTATACTTCTCTACAAATACCTATTGGCAGAAGCCTAAAGTGGCTTTTCTGGTTATCTCTGATGGATATTTCCTAATAGGCACATATAGAGTTTGTTTTCTTTACTCTTTTGGTATATATGCTCTACGACTGACTGGTGAATTGACATCTCGTTGCTTTGATATCCGAATAACCTCAAGCAAGTAAGGCTGCCTCTTACTCATCCCCTCACAGCATGGTTCTCATGCTGACTTACTGTAGCTTTCACTGCAGCCACGACATATTTCATAGTTTAACTTTCAGAGAATAATTCCATTTTCCACAGTCCCATAATATAAGGTTCTTCTTTAACCTCACCATTGCTATAAAACAAATGCTTGTACTGGCAGAAAATCCACCGTGTAGGTCAGAGTGGGACCCAGAGATAAGTCTACCCAGCTACAAATATCTGAACTTTTTTTACAAAAACATACATTGGAGAAAGGACAACCTCTTGTGCAAATAATGGCTCTTCAGGAAATGCCACCAAGAAAAAAATAATGGATATTCAAATGCAAAAAAGTGAAACTAGATGCCTATTTCTTAACATAAGTATATGCTTCAGGTATCTCAATGATATTTAAGGAAGATCTCAAACACTGGAACTCCTAGAGAAGGCAAGAGGGAAACACTTCAAAACAGGCACAGGCAAAGACTGCATGAACTTCAACTGCATGGAAAAGAGTCCCAATTGACAAATGAGACCTCATGAAATTAGAACACTTCTGCATAGCAAAAGAAACAGCTAAATGAGTGAAGAGACAGTTTATGAAATGAAGAGTATCTTTAGTAGCTTTTATCTGACAGAGTATTAACACTCCAGAATACACAAAGAACAACAACAAAAGATCTAAATCCCAAGATATCAACATTCCGATCAATAGATTAGATAATAAAGCAATTTCAAAAAACAAAGTACAAGTGGCCAATAGATACATAGAAAACCGTTCATAATCATCACTAGCCATCAGAGAAAAGCAAACTCAGGCCACATGAAGGTTTTATCTTAACAGCTGCCAGACACTATGGCTGTAGACATATATCCTTTCTTTGGGGAACAGTAAAGATTGAAATAAACTACAAGCATCTTTCCTATCTTGTGAGCTAGTTCACCAGAATGTGCTGTGTGGAGTGCTGGGGGAGGAAAATCAGCCACAATCCTACCCCACTGAGAAGCCTCGAGCTACAGTAACAACTGACCTAGCAAGACATATCCATGGGCATAATAATGCCATGAATATCATGGCGATCACCAAATACTTTCTGAGTAGAATTCAGGAAAATCATGCTTGGTACTGTAAGTCTGGTAGAGAAGCTATGGCTTGGAGCTCTTAGGTCATAAGGGTCAGTCTACTACTGTTCTTTTGCTAAATGATTATATTAGCAAAATGCCCTCAATACATATATCTGTGCCTACAGGTTAGTTCAGCTTTCAGTCTTCATCAGAGATACGTTTTTTGTACAATGAATGGCAGTTAGTACAAAACCTCTCACAATCATTCAAAGCACAGAGAATTTCTGTGTGGTTTTCAGCCATTAACAGGACACCACCAGTACCCCTCCAAGACTCAGGGAACATTAAGAGAAATGGGTAACGCTTCCTTTTTCTTCTCTTCTGTCTTTTTAGTTTGGGTGTTGGCCAGATGCTAAGATTCTTTATTTGGCACTATAGTGCTTTCTTAGCCTTTCCCTAAAGCTTCTCTCCTTACTGTATGGCTGTTTGTCAACCACGTGGCTGCCCTATGTGCTGGCTTTTTCAAGGTATGGCTTTTCCTGATTTCATTTCTCCATTCTCATCCTGTGAGCACCTGCCAAGATTTGTAGTTTGTCCAACCCAGGATTTTTTTTTTTAAAGCTAATAAAATTGTCAAAACCGGGCAGTGGTGGTGCACACCTTTAATCCCAGCACTTGGGAGGCAGAGGCAGGCAGATTTCTGAGTTTGAGGCCAGTTTGGTCTACAAAGTGAGTTCTAGGAAAACCAGGGTTACTCAGAGAAACCCTGTTTCGAAACAAAACAAAACAAAACAAAACAAAAGCAAAAAACAAACTAACAAATAAAATTGTCCTCAAGTTTCCTTTTCAGTCATTCTTAAATTCTTTTATTATTGAGACTAACAGAACCATAAGGGAGCCCCAAATTTACCTGCTAACATATGGTGACTCTGCTGTGATGTACTCAAACTGTTAGCAGCAACTCAAGCAGCTGTGGCTGCCTGCACATGGCTTTCACGAGATCAATCCGATCAATATTC
>JADRCD010179336.1:6943-20819 GCA_019843815.1 Montemys delectorum
TCTCTCTCTCTCTCTCCTATAATAAAATACCTTAAGACTATGAATTACCTCTTTTCAACTAGACTAGACTCGTTGTGTTGGCCCAGCGTTTGCAGCTGCGAGACCAGACTGGTCATCCCCCACCCCCGCCCCCCCCCCCCCCCAACCCCAGCCTAGTTCTCAGCTCTTCCATGGCATCCAGTGACATCTGATGCCCAGGAGCTAGAACATGACATTCTTGGCCTCCGTGAGGACCAGGGACCACCGGAGTTGTCCCCTTTCCACTACCCTCGTGGACTGGGATATGGCTCATGACAGTCAGATGCCCACATGGACAGTGTGGAGAGAGCAGCCTCCCAGGTATGCCTGCTCAAAGTACTGGAGCTCGGGCAGGACATGGGTTTTCCTTCCCACCTCTTTGTTCCCTCCACTACCTCAGCATGGCGCCCTACAACAAATCTATAGATTTCTTTTACAAAATAATATTCTTGTTATAAATGCTATTAATGTTTTATTGATTTTTTTCTTAAAATATTACTTAATTCCAACATATGTATATACGTGGGCTTACAATTTTTTTTTTATGTAGCACTTGCATACAGATGCTGTGGAGGCTAAAAGGTGTCAGATTCTCTGAACCTAGAGTCACAGAGGTTTGCCTGATATGTGATCTGTGTGCTGGGAACTGAACCCCAGTTCTCTGCAAGAACCAGAGTCATTTATCCATCCCTATTCTTCTTTGAAACCTTTTTGTTTTTACATTTGTTTGCATGTATCTGTGTCTGTGTGTACACATATGTTCAACATGTCTGTAGTGGTCAAAGGCTAGCTAACTTGTAGAAGTTAGCACTTACCTACTGTGTATATCCTGGAGATTGAATTTAGGTCCCAGGCTTGGTCAGCAGCATCTTTAGCAGCTGAGCCATCTGGCTGACTTCTTTTCTATTTGTACACATTCTTTTGCCTTTAGCTAGTTATTTTCATCTGAGTTATCATGGAAACAAGCTAATGCACCTAACTGAACTTTTCTTGAGGAAAAAAAAAATGGAAAAAATTAAATGGTAGAGCCACTAAAAATAAAAGCCATTTCTTCCAAGGCTGTTTACCATGCTTTTCAGTTATGTAAGAAAAGTTAGTTGAGTTTCAAAATAAAATGCACAAACTAGGAGCTATCATTCTTGGAACTTGAGGCAAATGTTTTAAAATTAATTTTTATTACATTTCATGACTAATGATGGAAATAAACGTTCTTAATTTTATATGTAACCTTCATATTCCAAATATAAAGGCAAAAATAGGTATTTTTGATATTGCAAAATATACTTATGGATGACATTAAAGAACTTTCTATGAACAAATTGAATTTTTCCACAGAAGTTTTGTTCAAAAGATCTTTTAAGCAACAAAGGTGCCAAAGTCGATTTTGTCCTAAAGTAGACCATGAAAGCTGGGCCTGACACCTTATTACTATAACCCAAGGATTTGGGTGGGAAGCAGAGGCAGTAGGATGGAGAATTTGAAGTCAGTCTTAGCTATATAAGTGAGTTTGAAGCCAGTCTGTTCTATATAAGTAGAACTCAGAAACAGACAGGAGAAGGGAGGAAAGTAGGGAAGAGGGAAGGAAGAAAGGAAGGGAGGAAGAGAGAGAGGGAGAGAGAAAACGTATTACATAAGGTAAGACAGGCTGTGTACTCTGGTTTCTTAATGGCTTTTTCATATGAGGAACTTTCAAGTTCTATTCTTCTGAAGCAATGAAGCTAAAAATCAACAAGTTCATTTCTAATAAAATAATGATGCTCTTGTAAAGCCTGAACTTGGGCTTAAGACACAATGTCAGCCTTCAGAGTCTTCATTCATCCTTTCTCTGTGCGTGTGTGGGAGGAGTGAGGGCTTTATGAGTGGATCTCAGGATGCAGGAAAGTCGCCATGGCTGAGAATCTCCTCACTCTCTTCTGCCAACATTCATCATGTTCCATTAACTAAGACAGCAACTGTTAGAGACATGTCCAGAATGGAATAGTCATCCTTTGGAGAGCTGAATGATGCTCTTAAAGGCGGACTCTGGAATGAAAGGAAGTATTGATTTTTGTTGTATTTTGTACATTGAAATCTACTGCAACAACAGAATCAATATATCACCCTTTCAAATTACTGCTTTGAAGTTGCTTTTCTCTTTTTTCTAAACCTTAGGTGTAATTTATTTAGCAACCTGTTAATTTACTAACCTTGTCTGGATTGAAAGTTGTCTCTCTTGCTGACATATTAACTCAGGTACATACAAGTGCACTGAAGCCTGAGGCGAAGCACCAACTCCTTGGAAATGTGCCTTAATCACAGAATTGAAATATTCAAATCAAGATATCGCTATGGTTTATCCACTGGTGGCTTCTGCCTGGGAATTGGCACAGAGGAACAGAGAAATATTAGATGTATCCATTCCTTTAAGACATGACAGGGGCTACAACCTATATATTTTGAATTTGTGATTCAATAAGCAAATTATTGACCTGAATAATTCAAATAAGATAAATGAGAGGAATTTGTAATGTCTGAAACAAATGAGCTGTTTAGATACATTGGTGTTATGTGCAAAGTACAGGGGACTTTAAATCCTGAGTCTTTCCTTTAGTTTCCATCAAATATTTACTTCATAACAAACAAACAAACAAGAAAACAAAAAATAACTCATTATTTTCTAAATTGCAAGTTACTAATATTTTAAAATATTTAACTTTTTATATCTCCCACATGAATTTTAAAGACAAATCTCCCTATGTGTGTTTTTATTTGTAGATTTTATTCTCTTGAGCTCTGAGTACTCTGGCTTGGGTAAAATCACTTTCTACAATGGAAAGGTAGATAATTATTATTAGATAAATGACATGCATTATGAATATGATGAACATTGCTCAACTGATGTTCACCTTAACGTTGCTTTCTATTTCATAAAAAAAAATCTGTAGTTCTTTTTCATGTCTTGATTAAGGACACATACTTAACTTTGTTTTCACTTTTTGAATCTTCTGAGTAGTTTCATCTTAAACTTAAAAAGTTCTGCGAGATGGTCTCAATTTTAAACAATAAATATCCTTACCTCTTTCTTAAAATAAAAAAATAGGTATATGAACAAACAAATAAATAAATATATCATATCATCTGAGAAAACAAGATCAGTCTTTCCATATTTCCAGAAGATGGAAAAGCACATAATATATGTCAGTATGTGAGGGAAAATGATTATGTTGAGTGATCTACTTATAAACAGGACATATATGGTGAAAGAATTCTATACTAATCCTAACATGATTTTATTTGTATTAGAATGATCTTGTATCATGCAGAAATGTTCAGATTTTTTTCACTTGTAGTTTATATTACTTATTTTCTCATTGTAAAAAAAAAACCAAATCTGAAGAATTTAAGAAATGTTACATTATTAGTATTTACTGTGGTTTGAATCTTAAGCATCCCATACAGACTCATGCTTGGAGGGCTTCATCCCCAGCACTTGTTGGTGTTTGAAGGCTGTGGAGCTTTCAAAACCTGAGACTTGATGGTGTAGATCTAAGAGAAAGCAGGGCCCATTCCTGATTCCAGCTTGCTTCTCTCTGATGCCATGTAGAGAGTTCACACATGGCCCAGCTGTTCCTAGTGCTATGCTTGCCCTGCTGTGATAGATTGAAATGTGTTTAAAACTGTCAGCCGCAATAAACCATTCCTCTCCTCAATTACTTCTTTGCAAATTCTATCACCATGAGGAAATGAGCACAGAGTTTGACTCTCTTATAAAAGACCGTTTCTGGAATCCATTGGTTCTGAATATCAAAGTACAGAATGCGTTCTATGGGAAAGAATTGTGGGGAGCTAAGAAAACTAACAGAGATGGTGGTGCCCAGATAATTTTACAGGAAAGGAAAGCCCTGACTAAGGACAGAGAGTTCATTAGCCAGGCACAGGGAGGGAGAAACTGAGTGGAGAAAAGAACAGGTATTAGGTGGAGACAATCGGATTGGTAAGAGGAAGGAGAGCTACTAAAGCAGGTACTTGGAGAGTTAATATGGATATCTGGAATAGGAATCTGGTGATATTGGACTCTTCCATGGGTCCCTACTCATTCCTTTTAGAACAGTAAAATAGTCCTTCATGTTTTATGCATTTGCGACAGGACCATGTTTTCTGCCATCCTGTGGTGGTAAAACACCTTTCAGACCCCCAGTGTTTTCGGTTAACACTCCTAATATCACATGCAGAGGAAAAAAATAGATTTCCTTTAGCATATATTGGATCTGACCTGCTAGAGCTGAAACTCCCTGCCTTTGGGATCTTTTTCAGGCATGGGTATATATGTCACTTCTTACTTCAAAGCACCTACATGGCATTTTCTTGCATAGATTTATTTCCATAACACTTTAATTTATTGCTTGTTTTTAAAAATCTATATCTTGGGTCAGTGTATATTTTTACTTTTCTATATTTCACTAAAATTAATCTGGTTAATAATACTTTTAATATTTTCATTCCTTGTTTTTTTGCTTTTACATATTTTGTATATGTGTGCTTACCATATTTTCTACTTTACTTAATATGTTTAGTTTATAAACTCAAATTTACTTAGCCACTATGGATTTTAATACCTATTCTCAAAATTAATCTGTGCTATGTGTATAAAGATTTCCTTTCATTTTATTCCTTGGATAATTTCATTGTGGCATATTTCTCTATATGACATTTTGATGACATTAAAAGTGTCTTATACATTGGGGATGATTAGAAGTGAAGAAAATTTTTATTATGGAATTAATATTGTGGCTATTCTCGTTTTCCTTATAATTATATAGCTATGGTACTTATATTACATACATGTGCATACATATATGCATGTTCTGGACCAATAATGCCGATGTCTTCCTTCATCACTTTCGAATCATACATATTGAGGCAGGGTCTTGCTCTGAAGCCAAAGCTTGCTGGGCAGCTAGTTTGCCTAGACACTTGATTCAGGGTTTCCCTGTCCAACTCCTGACCTCTCGGATGACAGGTAGTCCACCAGGCCTGCTTAGTTTTGACATGGATTCCAGACATCTGAACTCTGGTCCTAATGCTCAGAAGGCAAGAGCTATAGATATGTTCCATCTCATCAGCCAAGTTCTCCTTTATATTCAGGTTTAACTGGTATTTCCTACCTGTTTTTAAAACACATGAACTTAATGTTATTTTCCTCTATGAAATGGTCAACACTCCTTGTCTACTCTGTTTATTATATCCTTCTCCAATGGTGATTTGAGACACCATAATTTTCGTTCCCAGATTATAGAAACTTCATCCCTTCCATGTCTTCATGTAGACTATCTATTTTGACCAGGCACATAGAACTTTTCATAAAAACATGTCCTGAGTCACACTGTTTAGAAAAGTTGCAGAATAAACTTTTAAATTAATGGTATTTTAGAGGAAATTCAGCTTTAGAATTCTCCCAGGAAAATAAACTACTTGACCAGAAATAGAAGTTAAGTGCCTGCTTTCCTCACTCTTCAATCTCAGGAACTATATGAACACTGTCTTCTGTGTGAAGAAACAGTCTAAGTGCTTAGTAAATAATTTGAAAAAGGATTTCCTTCTTTAAACAAACAAACAAACAAACAAACAAACAAACAAAAATCAGAGCTGGAGAAATGGCTCTGCAGTTAAGAATATTCCTTGCTCTTACAGAGAACCTGATTCAAGTTCCCAGCATCCTGACAGCAGATCAAGAAACACCTGTAACTCTTTTTCTAGGGGATCTGACAGTTACTTTTGGCTTCCAAGGCCCTTAGCATGTATACACACACACACACACACACACACACACACACACACATACAAACACAATTTGGGACTGTTACTTGAATAGTTTATAATTCCTTTTAAATATGTGCCCTTTAGTTTTATGAACTTTAAAATGAATTGACCAATAATTATAAAGAAACATTCAGTATAATCTTGGCATGAAATGAATTAGATGACTGGTGTCTATATC
The DNA here is from genome assembly GCA_019843815.1 of Montemys delectorum. Taxonomy (NCBI): domain Eukaryota; kingdom Metazoa; phylum Chordata; class Mammalia; order Rodentia; family Muridae; genus Montemys; species Montemys delectorum. The sequence continues at coordinate 12,939 of JADRCD010179336.1, forward strand.
AGCCTAGTTGGTCTTGGAGAAAGCCCATATGGAGGGGAGAGATCAATGCTTTGGGGGATGTTTTTCAAATCTGAGACATCTCAAAATAAACCATTACACCCTGATACTATTACAGCCTATGAATCTGAGCTACATATAATATGCAGAGCTTACCTTCACCTTCAGTGTTCCCTTGAATCAGAATAACTTTAGTAGACAGTTCATTTCTAGACCATCATTTGTGCTGCATGGTTGAAGTGGTTAATGTAAAATAAGAGAAATGTTGAAATAATAAAAAAAATTCTAGATTCAAAAAGAATTCAGGCTATTTCCCATCCCATTGCCATTCTTGTAAAGAGTCCCTAGCATATAAACTAATAAATAAGAGAGAAGGAAACAAAATAAACAAACAAAACCCCCAACGAGTCAATCAATCAAACAAACAAGCCAGAACCCCAGAGAATCAATAAGAGTGCCACAGGAATAATAAATACTTGAAGTGATAATATTTGCCAGTTAGCCATTTTTGGTCATTTTATAAAATATGTACTAAAAATATTTTTGTAACCCCAAACTGAAGGTATTATTCTTTGTCAAGTAAAAATAAAATAAAATGTGAAAGCAATGGTTCATTAATTATACATTTCTATTCTATATTGCATGAGGGTAAGCAACATATGTATCATCTTTGTAATTTTAAATATAGTATGGATCATGCTTCAGTTTTGAAGAATTAATTATTCCAAGGTTAAAAAACTATAGTTCACATATTCATATTATTCTCTATTTGATGCGTAAAAATAGAGTCTAACACGTGACACACTCTGTGTTATCATTACATTCATTTCCTATGAATGAAATATGAATAAGAATCACACTCTTCTGTTGGTAAAAATTCTCCTGCATTTTATGTGTGACCTGCTTCATGGCTCCTGGGACAGGCAATCTTTTAAGGGCAGGAGTACCTAGAAGAATCCATAGAAATTATCTATTTTAACTTCCTCTTTTTTAACAGAATGAGGAATGAGTCAGGAAAATTAATTTAGTCAAGGTCATACAAGCCATTTGACAGCTGGATGAGAGAAGCCAATTCATAGCATTAGGAGATGCTTCATGGGTGAAGAAAATACAGTATTCATATGAGCAGAAAGATGCCTTTAGACATGAGCTATTGACGATTCCATGGGAGAGTATATCTTGGTGATATATATGCTTCTACCATGGGTGTATCTGAGAATTATCAAATTAATAGGCTGAGTCTGTACAAAGAAAAGCACTGTTCTGATGGGGTTGATATTAAATGAACGCAGCAGTCAAGTTAGCATGGTGAAAAATAGAGGTTCTCTGGACAGTGACGTGGGATATCAGTGGTGCACATGAAATGACAAAACCAATTTCTCTACTCACTAGGCCATAGGTAGCCTCCACATCGATCACTGAATAATGGGTTCTGCTCTCTGATTTCATCTACTTCTCAAATAGCTCTGACAGCAAAGCCAGCTCTTGCTTTTTTCCAAGAAGCCTTTGATGAAAGCATTCTGTATTACACACATATCAGCATGGCCCTATTCTTGTGAAAGAGACAAGTCATTTAAAACTCTTATAGAGTCTGCTATAAAACCACAGTTACGGCTTCAGGATATATTTGAGTCTTTCATGTCACTTGTTTAGAGAATGCATTTTTTTTCTATACAGTATAGCAGAGTTAAGCAGGTTTTCATCTCTCTTGAAATGACAGAGGTCATGAGTTATGGCTGCTATAACAATCACATACATATCAATATATGAGTATATTATAGGCAGTCATATGCTCAACTGTCATTTTAACACATGGCCTCAAGAAACATGGGTAAATGTGATAGGATAAAGGAAAAAAATGACAGAGGAAAAAAAAACTCTCTACCAGGGACATTGTTTCTATATGACAGTACTAATTGTTTGATATGGAATGAATGAACTCTTGCTTCTTCTCTTTATTTTTATGTCTCCTTACTCTCAGTGCTCCATGGACTTATTTTTTTTTTTGCTGTTGTTATTAAGATCCTATGAATAGTATAGTCTGGAATGGGAAATAGTGAGATAATACAGGTTTGAAGTATAAATAACACATGGGTGCTAGCCAAAGAGGCAAACTTAACAGGGCATAAAAATAGGGTCAATGAAAAAAAAAAACTTGATAGAAGCAGGGGAGTGAGGAGGAGGAGGAAAGAAAGAAAAGGGAATGAAATAGGGTGAGGGAAAAAAAGTGAAATGGGAAAGAAGAATAGAATGCTGTGTGATTGTGAGTGAGTTTGAGAGTGTGTATGTGAGAGAGAACACTAAGTTGGCAATCTATATATATATTTGTTACTCAATTTCTAATGTAAGCCTGAGAAATGAAAAGAATATTAATTACCTAAAACTGAGATGTAAAACGAAGCTTGGAAATATTATCCTCTAAGGACACAGATACTATTTTAAGTTATTTATTTGGAATGACTTGACATTTAAATAATAACAGAACTTGTAAGCTGAACAGATTCATATTCAAGTTTGGGAGACCTATGTGTAACAGTGAGTCTACAGTGCATTTGTACTGAAAATCAAACCCTCAAAACAACATTTATCATTTCTGTGACTCCTAAGAGAAATAACTACTGTCAACATGTGAGAAATAACAAAAAATGTAGTCAATAAACACTCATATCTTAGGTTTATAGACTACCTTTCCCAATGCAGTATACTATTTTGCAATGCAAAACATTTTAAGTATTAAATTCAATCCAAACCTTTCCATTAAAATACAAGAACAATTACTAGTGTTTTCTATTTTTAATTAGTTAATTGTGTGTGGCAGAGGGTGGGACGGCATGTCAGTTCAGTACATATGTCCATATATACCTGTTCGTGTGCAGGCAACCATTTTTTTTCTTTTAAGACATAGTTTATCACAGTCCTGAAGCTCACCAATTAGGCTAGGCTGTTTGATTACCCAGACCTAAAGACGATATTTCTTTCCCCAGTGCTGGTGTTACAAGTACTTACACATGAATAATCTTGTATGTGGGCTCTGGGGATCAAATTTGGAGTTTCAAAATTGTAAAGCAAGCACTTACCAACCATGTTAGCTACCCAGCCCTATCCACCTTTTAAAATAACTATTAATTCTTCTATTCAAGAACTATGTATTTACCTATCACTGTAAGTGGTACATATATACACATACACACACACACACACACACACACACACACACATATATATCATATCACTTAATATGATATATATATATATATATATATCATAAAAAGGGTGAATGGTAATGTACTTTGGAGGTTGAGTGCTTACAAAGCATAAATAAATATCTGAATTGAAATTCCTATACTGAAAATAAAAGAATCATAAAATGATATAACAGAAACCCAAATAGTAATGTGTTTCAATATATGTTTAAATTGTTCTTAGAATCTCTTTTGCAAATGATACTCTTGTTTCTGCTTAATTATGAAGACTAGTAAAGAGCTTTTAAATTTGTTGATGGCCCATTTGTTTATTATTCAATTCTAGATAGAAGATAATTTCTTTCATCATTCTGTCTATCCATAAATACATATGCACATATAAAACTACAAATACATATATGCTTGTCTATTTTTTGTACAAATATTCATTGTTCCTACGATTTTGTGGGGATAAAAAAATTGGCCTATGGACATATAATTCAGTCAACAAGGTGTAGAACATTCTGCCCTTTGAGCCTTTCCTTTGATGGTAGAGAAATATAATTTTATGTTGCTTAACCTATTCTGTGTCTGGTACTTTCATAAGAACAACTCAGCTTATATCTCAAGTACTGCTATAATCACCTTATAGTAGCAAGACAGATACTTTCACGAATACCTGGGAGTTAAGAAATGATATAAACACAGTTTACTCAAATATGAAATCGAAAACAATAGGTAACAATTCTTTGGATCAGAGCTCTTGACAATCATGGAGTTAGATGTTCCTTCTCATTATAGCATGGCTGGAATGATCTAGCTAACGTCTAGATCTAAACATCTAGCTAACAAACAAGAAGATGCTAAATTTTGAACAAAGAGGGAACTCAAATACAACATGAGCATCTGAACTTGTTGCCTTGGTAGTTATAAACCATACTGAATTTAAATATAGAAACAAAAGTTGAAGGATTTGAATGCTGGTAGTTATCACAAAGGCATTTAGGGAAAGGATGCTTATATTCATCAAAGGAAAAATCCACCAAGGGAATGCTTCAATTTTCAATATCTATGCCCCCAAAGCAAGAGAATACATACTTGTTAAAGAAACATTAATAAAGCTTAAATCACACATCAACCATCACACACTGATAGTGGAAGACTTATAATATCCCCCTCTTACCAATGGACAGGTCACTCACACTTAAACTAGATAGAGAAATAGTGAAGTGAACAGATGCTATGAACCAAATATATCTAACAGATATTGACAGAACATTTAACCCAAACACAAATGAATAGGCATTCTTCTTAGCACCTAATGGAACATTCTCCAAAATTGACCACATACTCTGTGAGAAAGCAAGTCTCAGCAGATGCAAATAATTGAAATAATTTCTTGAATCACATCTGACCAACACACATTAAAGCTGAACTTGAACAAAGACAGAAATACTACAAACAAAAGGAAACTGAACAACCCTATCATGAATGGCTACTGGGTCAAGGTAGAAAGAAAGCGGAAAAAAAAAATAAAGTAGATTCCTAGAATTCAATGAAAGTGAATATACCGCATACCCAAATTAATGAGGCACAATGAAAGCAGTGATAAGAGGGAAGTTAATAACATTAAGTGACTTTATAAAGAAATCACAGTGGGAGGAGAGGCCCTTGGTCCTGTGAAGGCTCTATGCCCCAGTATAAGGGAATGCCAGGGCCAGGAAGCAGGAGAGGGTAGGTTGGTGAGCAGGGGGAGCTGGGAGAGAATAGTTTTGGGGGTTTTTTGTTTTTTGTTTGTTTGTTTGTTTTTGTTTTTCAGAGAGGAAACCAGGAAAGTGGAGAACATTTGAAATGTAAATACATAAAATATCTAATAAAAAAAAAAAGAAAAAGAAAAAGGCCTCCAGTCTCATTGATAAACTAGGTACCTCAAAGTACATCCACAGTGAAATGTCACACCCACCAGGCTGGCACAGATTTTTACATGGACTTCATTCTCTGTTGATGGGCGTCTTAGTATAACCATTTGAAAGACTATTTACAACACAGTTTAGATAGGTCATCCATTTTGACTTAGTAATTCCACCCCTAGGTATGTACCTCAGAAAACTCTCACACACATGCAGCAGGAATACACTTGAGAACACTCCGAACAGACCAGGTCAAGTCAGGAATGCACTTCTTTTGACATTCCTGGCACTGAGGTGGGTGGTGAAGTATGGGGGGGAAACCCATACCACAAAAAAGAATAAATTAAATTAAAAAATAAAAATAAAGAAATTGGAGAGATCTCATATTAGTAACTTAAAAGCACCTCTGAAAATGTAGAAAAAAAAAGAAGCAAACACTCAAGAGGAGTAGATGGCAGGAAATACTGAAACTGAAATCTAAAAATCAATAAAATACAAAAATACAAAGAAACAACAAAGCAAAGAGTTGGTTCCTTGTGAAAATCAACAAGATAGAGAAACCCTTATCCAAATTACCCAATAGATAGAGAAAAATTTCTAAATTAACAAAATCAGAAATAATCGGGCAGAGATATCAGCAGAGACCAGGCAATCTAAAGAATCATTAGGTTATACCTCAAAAGCATGTACTCTGCAAAACTGGAAAATCTAAAAGAAATGGACCTATTTTCAATTGGTACCTGTAGTGGCTATTCTTGGTTGTCAACTTGACTATATCTGAAATGAACTACAATCCAGAATTAGAAGGCTCACCTGTGGTTGGAATCTGGAGGCTGAGAGATACAAGTTTCCAACCTGAATATTGGCATGGAGATCTTGAGGCATAGTGACTATGAATCCTAGAAGATTAAGATAGGAAGATCTACGAGTTCAAGATCATCTGGGATAAAAGGTATGGTGGCATAGTTGCTATGAATCCCAGAAGATTAAGATAGGAAGATCTATGAGTTCAAGGTCATCTGGGATTAAAGGAATGGTGGCACATACCTTTAATCTGGGCCACACCTTTTGCTGGAGACCTATATAAGGACAGTGGAAGAAGGAAGGCTGGCTCTGCTTCACCTGCTTGTCTTGTGGGACCAAGCAACTGTTGGATCCTTGGACTTCCATTTACAGCTGCTGCCGACCATTGTTGGTAGTTGGACTACAGACTGTAAGTCATCAATAAATTCCTTTACTATATAGAGACTACCATAAGTTCTGTGACTCTAGAGAACCATGACTAATACAGTACCACTTACCAAAGTTAAATCAAGATCAGATAAACAAATTAAATAGATCTATAACCCCCAAAGGAAAGTCTCCCACCTCCCCTCAGAAAAGCACAGGGCCAGATGGCTTCAGTACAGAATTCTACCAGGATTTCAAAGAAGAACTAGTACTAATACTCTTCAAAATATTACACAAAATAGAAACAGAAGGAACATTGCCAAATTCATTTTATAAGGTGACACTTACCCTGATACCCAAACCACACAAAGATTCAACAATGAAAGAGAATTACAGTCCAATTTTTCTCACAAACATGGATGCAAAATACTTAATAAAATACTTGCGAACTGAATCCAAGAACACATAGAAAGATCATCCACTATGATGAGGTAGGCTTCAAATAGTTCCACTAAAATCAGGAACAAGGCAAGGCTGTCCAATCTATAAATTCAATGCAATCCCAATAAAAATTACAACTTTTTTAAATAGACCTTGAAAGATCAAATCTCAACTTTATATGGAAATATAAAAAAACCTAGGATAGTCAAACCAATTCTAAACAATAAGAGAACTTCTTGGAGGAATCACCATTCCTGACCTCAATCTGCACTAGAGAGGAATAGTGATAAATACTGCACTGCATTGGTACAGAAACAGACACATTGATCAATGGAATCAAATCAAAGGCCCAGATATAAATTCACACATCTATGGAAACTTGATTTTTGATTAAAAAAAAAAAAAGCTAAAACCACGCAAAGGAAAGCAGAAAGCATCTTCAACAAATGATACTGGTCTAACTGGATGTCTACATGTCTACATGTAGAAGAATGCAAATACATCCACATTCATCATCTTGCACAAAACTCAAGTCCAAGTGGATCAAGGATGTCAACATGAAACCAGATACACTAAATGTCACAGAAGAGAAAGTGGAGAATACCTTTGAACACAATAGTATAGGAGACAATTACCAAACAGAACACTCGTGACTCAGGCTTTAAGATCAACAATTCTTAGATGGAACCTCATGAAACTGAAAAGTTTCTGTAAGGCAAAGAACACTGTCAATAGGGCAAAACAGCTTAAGAAAGGATCATTACCAACTCTGCATCTGACAGGGGACTAATGTCCCAAATTTTAAAGAACTCAAGAATTTAAACACCAACAACCCCAAAAACCCAATTTTAAAAAAAAAAAAAATGGAGCACAGAACTAAACAGAGACTTCTCAACAGAGGAATCTCAAATGGCAGAGAAACATTTTACAAAATATTTAAAGTCCTTAGCCATCAAGGAAATGTAAATCAAAACAACTGAGATTCCATCTTATACTGGTCAGAATAGCTAAGATAAAAAAACTCAAGTGACAGCTGGGCAGTGGTGGTGCTTACCTTTAATCCCAGCATTTGAGAGGTAGAGGCAGGCAGATTTCTGAGTTTAAGGTCAGGATGATCTACAGAGTGAGTTCCAGGACAACCAGGGCTACACAGAGAAACCCTGTCTTAAAAAAAAAAAAAA
>JADRCD010179337.1:0-11702 GCA_019843815.1 Montemys delectorum
AAAGTTTGAACAGAGGAATCAAAACTGGATATAAAATACTTTTCAAGAAGACATAGTGTGTTAAGCAAATGAGTCAGAGACTGGTATCAGGCACCTCCTGACAAATTATAGGGTCACATATATATCAGAGATACCCAAAACAACCCAGCATGTTGCCATTTGACTTTGGTAATCACTGAAACTGAATGTTAATTCCTTACTATTGAATATGACAAACATTAACTCTAGACAGAAAAGTCAACCTAAATTTGACAATGCAAACTCTCTTACTGGAAGCATGCATACATCATGTTAAAATATGTTATGATGTTTGATAGGAAAGAAAATATAATAGTAGTCTTACTTAGTGGTAGATCATCATATTATATATGTTACATGATACAGAAAATTTGCTTATTTTAGTGGGTAGTTATTCATGCAGACACTCCTTATTGTTTAAAGTACAAAAGCTAAATAACTTTGATTTCTCAATAGTGAAATAGACATGTATATTAGAACACCTCAATTTCAAGCCTCAATCAATACCATAAAGATGAACGTTAAAAGAACTTATGTGATGGTTATTGTTATGTGTTGACTTCTGGACAACAGGTAGTTGTTGAAAACAATATCTCCTAGCCTGGAATATAAGTACAAGATAAACACAGGATCAATCCAGAAAAAAAAGGATTGATGGGTCAGTACTTATACCAAGCAAAAATTTGTGAAGATGCTATTGATAATCGTAGAATGATGAAGCAAAAAACCTCAGATTTTCTTGGGAAGGTGTCTATGAAGCTATGGGTAGCAATACAACCATGTACACATAGACAAAGTGATTGGATTTGTGTTTTATGAAGATACAAACAACCCAAAACTGGAAATGTGAAATTCAATGAGTTAAGAGGTATACATTTTAAGGAAGACACAGAGGAAGACATTAGTTTAGAAGATGATCAAAAATACATCAGGTAAAAGCATAAAACATTTAAAGAATAAAAAATTCATTTAAAATTTCAAATACAATTCATTCTGATGCCAAGAAGTCAAAGACTCTCTTTACATGCACCATTCTTAGAACACTAGAGCATCAAATAAGACAAGGGAAGATTTGTGTTCAGTGTAATTACCCAAAGAAATTTTGAAAATAGATTTCCACTTACTGTGACAATTCTGGGATTTTATACCCAGACTCAATGATTGAGATGATACCAGATACTGTAGCAGTGATTAACAGCCTGGTCCTCTGTTGTTCTGTGGATTCATCCTCAAAAGCTTTACGTATTTCCTACAAAAAAAATTGTGCAATATTGCTATTTCAAGTTTATTTTACTTTTTTCCCCAAAATATTTTCATACTACTAAAATAATTTCTTGGGATATATTCTTGTTTTATCTTGATTTACTCTCTGTTAATATCCCAATAATTTCAGATTAAATGAAATTACTGAATATATACCATACTAGCATGTGAAAACATTCAAAAATTTCATAAAGTCCAACAATCTTAGCCTGAATCCAGGATTCCACATCTTCTCAGAGATATTCTTGAATTCAGCTCCCTGGTAATGACTTTCAGACTTGGTCTGCATCCTTTTGCAGAACTGTAGAGAGCTGCTACTACTGTTTAATCAATGGCCCCATATAGGCACCTCATTCTGTCTATTGATATGCTGAAGTGATGATCTAAAATGGTAGTAAGACCTGGGCAACAGGTTGAAATGCATGCCCAGTGTACTCAGACAGAATTATGTATAATTCTAATATCATCTTCATAGTTGTATTATCTCTCATCAGTGTGGATTTTTTGTGTGGTGGGGATGGTTGAAGATATTTTTTCCTAAAGAACATCTCCAGAATTCACCATGTATGAACCAAGTCAAATGATCAGAAAACATACTGGTGAAAGAGACATAAAAAGAGTAAGGGGGCTGGCAAGATGGCTCATTGGGTAAGAACACTGACTGTTCTTCAGAAGGTCCTGAGTTCAGATTCCAGCAACCACATAGTGGCTCACAACCCTCCATGATGAGATCTGATGCCCTCTTCTGGTGCATCGGAAGACAGCTACAGTATATTATGCTGGATTGAGTGGTGCTGGAGCAAGCTGGATCATAGCAAACAGAGGTCTTGGGTTCAATTCCCAGCAGCCATGTGATGGCTCACAGCAATGTGTACAGTTACAGTGTACTCATACACATAAAATAAAGAAATAAATCTTAAAAAAAAAAGATGAGTAAGGGCCAACAGAAAGAATGGAAATGGGCAATCTTGGGAGATAGGCAGTTGGGACAATCCTGCAGAATGTACCAGAGACCTAGGAGACGAGAGACTCTCAGGACTCAAAGGGAACCACCTTAGATGAAATTCCAGACAGTAGGGAGAGGGAAGTTATAGAGCCCACCTCCAGCAGGAAGACAGAACAGCAAGTGAGAGATGGGATTGACATCCTACAGTCACAACTATGATCCATAACTGTTCCTGTCTGAAGGAATTACAGGGATGGAAATGGAGAGAAGGCTGAGGAAAAGAAGGTCTAACAACATGCACAAATTGGGATCCAGCTCAAGGGGAAGTTCCAAGGCCTGACACTAGTACTATGGATCACTCACAAAAAAACAGACCTATCATGATTGCCCTCTGAAAGACTCAATAAACAGCTGAAAGAATCAGATGCAGATATTTGCACCCAACCAATGGACAAAAGCAGCTGACCCTTCATGTTAAATTAGGGAAGGCTGAAAGAACCTGAGAAGAAGGACGATCCTGTAGGACGATCAGCAGTTTCAATTAACCTGGACCCTGACATCTCCCAGATACTGGAATACCAACCAGGCAGTATACATCAACTGATATACAACCCTCAACACACAAACAGTAGAGGACTTCCGGGTCTGTGTTCATTCAGAGATGATGCAACTATCCTTCAAGATACTGGAAACGCAAGGAATTTAGTGGTCTGGTGGGGTTGGGATGGAGACATTCTCATGAAGAAAGATGTGAGAGTAGGAGGTATGGGGTGTGGAACAGTCAGAGGGTGGATGGGGGAGGGAATAAAACATGGAGTATTAAAAAATAAATTAATTAATAAAACAAGTAAAAAAAGAAGTGTGTTATAAGTGTCTCCAAATATTAATTGCATGAAATGACATATGGTTGCTTTTATTTTTAATTTTTTCTAGGGATATGAAATCACCTAGAAACAATGGCTGGAAGGTATAAATTTTGCAAAATGTTTTGGTTCATTTTATTATTTACACGCTATTTATATCATAACTATTGAACATGAGCTTTCAGTCATTGACTGGGTACTTAATATTGAAATTTTTCAGAGAATGGGTAAATATCTAGTCATTAGATGGCTAATTAAAATAATTTGTTACCGAATTTAGCTGTGTAGTTCAGAGTTAGAGCAATCATACACGCAAAAACAAACATATAATAGAATATATGTATTATATGTATATATATAATGGAATATACTTAATAGAAGGAATAAGTTTTAAAAACTTCTTGATATATTCTTTTCATATTTGCTTGGATATTACTACTCTTATTGATAACTTCAGTACAGTTTTTCAAGTCTAAATCATAAAATTTATATCAACTTTAATTCAGTATATTGTTTTCATGCACACACCACATGTTCACTATTTTCATAGGTAAAAGAATCAATTCTCACTCCAAATGAACTATTATTCTATTTTATTCTCAAGAAAATAGCATATTCTAATATTGTCCTTTATTCTGAAAACTGGGTAGTTTTTTCAACACTAACACAAATTGGCTCCTGGTTATCATTAAATTTTAAGTTCTCTGTGTTTATGCCCTCTCTTTTATAAAACCATGGTTTGTCTCTGACAACATAACTCTGAATTTACCTTAGGAGCTTCCCACTGAATCATTGGCTTCACACTCTAATTATTTTTAGTTAATATGACAAAACCCATTCAAAAAGAAATTTGTCATACTGGTCTACTACATACAACCCTTCAAATTACCTCATGTTCTTCCAAGAGAATTACATATCTGACTCTATCTATAAAGCACCCAATAGTCTGAACTTGGCATATATGTACATTTACCTGTCTCACAAGAAAATCTGCTCATTAATCTCCATTTCTTCATTGTGACAAACTCATGCTTACTTACATTTGTAACAACACTCTTATTCTCCTACTGAATTCAAGTATTACTCACTGTAAAGCTCTTTCTGATCCTTCTTCATTCAGAGTCAATTACTCACATGTTTGAGTTTCTTTTCAACCCTCTTGACCCTTCTATTGTCTCTTATCAAGGTGGGCTTCAATTATTGCCTATGTAACAGTCTTCATTTTGTAAAATTTGATGCAAAAGCTTATGATTAAGCCTATGCCCTTTAACTACCATTGAGCCAACAATACTCAGAAACATTAGACATTCTGACACAAATGTTATCAGGTTTTACCAATTTACAGAAACAATAAAATTATATATGACAGTCTTATCTAAATGGTCCTTGTAAATGTATTAAAGCCTTTTCTATACATTAGTTCTTTGTCTATAAAGAAAATATCTTAATGACTCTGAACCCACATCATATACACCACAAGAAGATATATGGTGGTTCTTCACCTGCATATAGTGTTACTCATGCTTGTTGTATAATGAGTGGTATTTGAGGAACTGTACAACAGTAATATCACATAACTCTAAAGTCAAGGTTGGTTTCTGCTAGAAGAAACCAATTCATCGTGGGAAGGAAAGAGTTTCAATCTCTAGGACAAAAGACACTTCAGGATTGCCCCACCTTCACTAGGACAGTGAAGAGATGCTTGTCCTTAGGTGGACTTCCTCGAGACCCAGGATACCGCCAGTCAAGATTCAGCCCATCAAATTCATAGTGACGCAGAAATTGGATGACAGACTGAATGAATATCTGACGGTTCTGAGCAGTAGAGACCATGACACTGAACCTGAGAGAGACCAAATTAAAAAAGATTATCTATGTGAAATTACCACACTGGAAAAAGAAACTCCATAGCTAATTTCAGATTCCAAAACATCATATTTTGTGTTCTTCACCAAGGCTGCCTTCTTTGTGCTCAGCTTCCTTTGCATTCAAACCACCTGTCAGAAATGTCATTTCAGCATCATCTTTGTTTCTTTGTGGTGCCTTAGCTACTAACATGTTGCCCCTTTCCAATCTGTCTGATTAATCACATACTGCCTTAAAGCACACTCTAGTTCACCTTAACTCAGAAAATGTTTTTTCCACTTGAGGAGCACTCAATTCAGTTCTTGAACAGGTAGAAAGAAGCACTACATGATCCTCCTTTGACCTGGAGGATTTAAATAGTTTAAGGAACAGCTCTTTATGTTATTCAACTCCAACACTAGGAAGATGACCATGATCCAGAATACCTAAACAAATTAAAACTTGTAATATCCACATATATGTTCCATTTAATTAGAACTTCTACTGAAATAAATTTGGACTATCATATTTACCCAATGTATACTCTTTTTTCCTGAATGTGAAGTAATACACTAAGCTTGTGTTGCCATAGCTTTCTTTACACTAAAAAGTAGCACTAGTGCATGTGTATAACACTTACGGGACAGATCCAAGTTTCCAGCCTCCAATAGCCAGGAGAGTTTTCAGCTCTGGGTTTCTTAAAAACAACAATAAAAAAATTGTTGGTTTCCTTTATGTAAATTAACAATGTTATTTCCATATTCTTGATAATATTTTGTACTGTGTTGTCATGAAAATAAAAATTCCAGTTTAATTTAACATTAGTTTTCAAATTTTTAAACTAAAATTATTTGTTATACTTTTACTAAAGGGTCTCTAAAGAAAGGTTCTCAACATAAGTTTACTGTACAGTGTATTGACTGCATTTCTATGTCACAATTTAGTACTATAATTAAACTCAGACATTTCATGATCACTTAAAATAACAGACTTTTTGGGCTATATTTATGTCCCAACTTCCATAAGTGAATACAAATCAATCTTTCCAGAAGTACACATCCTTATGGGAATAGTTGTTCTAAGACATTATTTTCCAACTAATTATGATCAGTAGTGATACAAAGACATTAGATTTATAGATTTCTTGCACTTTTCTTAGAGATTAAGATGCTATGATCTGGAATAGGAGCAGATATTGCTATCAGTTCTTTGTTTAATTTTGTTTCAAAACAATTAACGAATAAATATCTAGAAAAAATTTCTGTAAGAGTCCTCAAGCTCCATCCATTCCATGGCTGTGGATGTTTGTATCTGTCTGAGTCAGTCGGTAGATGAAACATCTCAGAGGACAGCCATGTGGACTCCTGCCTCAAGTAAAACAGAGTATCATTAATGATGTCAGGGATTGTTGCTTGCCCATGGCAAGAGGACTCTTATGGAAGAATAGGAAGAAGGATTGCATCCCCTAAGGGGATAAGTTCTCCACAGGAAGACCAACAGAACCAACTAACCTGGACCATTGGGTTTCTTAGACTAAACCATCAACCGAAGAACATACATGGCCTGGACCTTAGCCTCCTGGCACATATGTAGCAGATGTACAGCTTGATCGCCATGTAGTTCCTAAACAACTGGTGTGGGGATATCGTAAAAGCCGTTGCCTAAACATAGGATAAGCTCTTCTAGTGGGGCTGGCTACCTTTTCTAGCCTCACTGGATACTTGAGGTGCCAAGGTGGGGGGATGCCCTACTCAGAGGAGGAAGGGCTGGAGGCTGGGTGAGGGATTATAAGAAGTGGTGAATGGGAGAGATGCAAAGAGTGGGCTGTAAAGTGATAATTTAAATAAATAAATAAAATTATAAAATTCGATAATTCCTCTACATGCATTTATTTGCACTTTGAAATCATAGATTAGATTCCTACAAATGAAAGTGCTGTTTCTAGTGGTAGAAATTACTGGCTTTTGCTTGAAAGAATGGAGATGGAGCAGAGATTACAGGTATGTCCAACTAACAATTAGCCCAACCTGAGACACATTCCAAGGAACAGAGCCCTATACATAGACCTACAATACTATTGGAGCATAAAAAGAGTGAAACTGCTTTTACAACTCTGTTTTGTTTTAATCTAGTCAAACTTATATGAAGTATGAAAGTCGACTTAAAGATAAATAGAATGTTCTGTTACTTAAGAATGCCAGCTAGAAATTTCAAAGACATAGAAAGTGAACATAGAATGGTGATATTCACCAAAAAGTAGGAAGACATTAAACAGAGAAAATGTGTCCAAAGTTTTATTATGTATGAAATATACATAGAATAAAAGATAAGAAATTTTACCACATTCAGTAGGAGTGAGGTGACATATACATAAATGAGTTCATAAGCCATTGTGCACTATAGATGGAATTCAAAGGCCATATACAACAAAACCATTCATATTGTCTCAATTTAAGATAAAAAAAAACAACTACTGGCAAATTGTCAGCTTAAACACACTAACTCTGAACTACCCCTAAATAAGCATTGAGATGTGGCAACTATTGACACACAGATTCCAAGCCAAAAAAGGATCTCTTCCCAGGTATTTCTTATCTAATATTTCTCTTACCTGGTTTTCCAATTATTTAAATCTCTATACTCTTTTGAGTCCTCTTGATTTATCATGGCAATCTCATTGTTCTGCATCCCAGCATATGCATAGATCAGGTGAGTACATAAGAAAGGGTCAATATTACTAGGTTTGAAACTCCCCAATCCAGGACGGTCCTTGGCCCAATTGGTATAATAGCACATCAGCTTGTAGGCAGAACCTGGGAAAATTGTGATAAAAACAATATCCTAATATAGATACCAGTACATTTGCTTACAATTTTGCCAGGCCTCTCCTCTTTCACTTGCCATGTTTCTTCCATCAGCTATATAAGATGTTTCAAACCAATAATTGTTCAATTATTGATAGTTAGTGGAGATTCTTCATCAAAGCTTAGATAACCTCTTGTGAAAACAAACCCAGAAATTGCCAGTTGCAAAACTTTCACCAACTCACTAGAGAGGAGAGCTGTGAGAGCTGAGATGAGTCTACCACACTCAAACTCAACCCATCCCTTTTGCCCAAACAAATTATCTCTTAACATTTTTTGCCAATAAATTAAAATTACAAACCAATATGAAGCTGAATCATGATAGACAGACAATTGCATTAAGACTCATTAATTAGGATTATAGCCATACTGAAATGAGGTTTTGACAAAAACTCACCCAATTGAGCATTCAGCACAATGGCCAAACCTAAAGAGGGAAGACATATTTTCTCTGGGTCAGTTGCTAGAAGCATAAGGATATAATTTCCAGTTCCTGTGGGACATCCTACTGACTATAGATCATTAAATCCCCTAGAAACTTTACAGCCACACAAGGTGTTGTCTTTGAAGTCATCATGCTATTCAAACTCCTCTTCACTGATTAGTAAAACCTGGCAATGTCCTCCTTTATTCTAATTGTTATATAATTTATATATCTTACCTTTGCCAACAATACTGAATGAAGCTAATCAGAAAATCATCTACTTAATGAAGAAACATACAGGAACAGTAGCCTCATTCTCTAAAGCTGCAATGTATCAACTGTTCTCCCAACTAAGACAATATATAAAATACATAACTCAATAACATCTGGAATTTTGCCAGTATTTGGAATTATATGTCAAGAGAATTTGCTGTAGGAAACATAATCTTTTGTTCCAAATGGCATTTTTAGCTCCAATGGAAACATTGAGGTTTGAAGATGTTTCTCTTTTCTTATATTCTTTGGCCATTTATATAAGCTTTCTCAGTTTGTAGCTAAGGTTGGCTTTCTACTGAAGATATTTCTGACTGTGTCTCATTAGTGCAGTGATTTGGTGTTTGAATCATGTACATGTAGCTAGAACACCTCTGCTGTGAATATTTTAAACCCTAAGATTTGGTCTTCACTTGAATAAATTTATGAAGATGAAAAATTGTGTAGGACATAGATTTAGAGTTACTCATAAGTATTGAAGAACTTGGCTTAAAACACCTAAATACATCTTTTTGGAAACTGAATGTTTCTTTCTGTATCAACTTGAGTTATCAATGAAACAGGAAAATGGAGGATAGATAAAAAACAATCTGAAAGGAGAATGGTAAAGAATTTGAGATAGTTGTATCTCAAATTCTACTAGTGTCCATCTCTGAAAAACTTGTTCTAGAACAGTAACATGAGTACTAACAGAATAGGAATTTGAGGCAGGTGGTAAAGCATGAGGAGTGGGATATTGAATGATTGTGAAAGAAAGACAAAACAAGCCTTGAATGAAGGTGAGCCATTACTGTTATGTCTATGGTACCAGTGAAGGCAGAGAATTCTCGCAGAACGTGGACTTATGAGAGCTAGGGAAGGACTGATTAAGGCAAGAAAATTTTCAATTCCAAAGAATGGAAAAGCATAGAGTGGTAGTGTCAAAATTATTTCCTTGTCAGATCCTGTAAGGGAACAATCAGGCAAGAATGGAGTTCTATATCTGATTATCAACTCACCTGTGCAAAGGAAGTTGGTCATGGTGTCTCCATGAGTGCTCAAGTAGTTTGTGCTAACTTTTTATACTCTCTGATACCATGTTTTTCATAAAGTTTAGAAAATGGAAAGTGGGTAATCTTTTAATCCATATCTACATACTAAGTTCCTGTATATTACCAGCATCTTTTAACATCTTATTTGAACAAAATAAATATATATCTATGTGTGTGGGGGTGTATCTTCACTTTATATGTCAATCACCCAGCTAAGATCATCTTGGCAGTTCACAGAGATTCAGCATCACAATGTATATTTAAATTAATAAATACTGTGTATATTTTTTGCCTAAGCAAATCTCATTCTTATTAGAAAGTAAACAACTTGAAACGATGGAACCCAGTGTTCTCACTTCATTCATTTACCTTAATCTAGAGATCATTATTTATGGGCCTTTTTCATGTTATGGGCAACTCTGGACATTGTTCCAACTATTTTCACCAGGAAATTTTGATAACAATATGTTACAATTTTACCTAAGAACATATGGGACAAATATCATTGACATTCATTCCCCCAAGTACTACCTAGTCTTTCTACTCTCTCTTGATGTAGAACAAAGAAAATTATTCACATTTGCTACAACATAAAGATGCTGATGTTAAAGTGGAATTTTTATACCAGTGCCAGCTATATAAATATTTTTAGAATTCTGTGTTTAGAATTCATTCCATTCCCTCTTCCCAAACACTGCCTGATACTAGCATGTTTTATTAAATTTTTGATTTCTAAAAATTATTTGCATACCATCTTAAAAAAACTTTTCTATGCCAATTCTCAAGCTCTCTTGTCTGCTTTGTTTCTATGGAACATGTTTTTTTGAATTCTAGATCAAGAACTCTCTTTACCACTCAATATTCTCTTCCTCATATTCCCTGTGGACATTGCAGCACATATTGTCTGTCCTGTTTACATGAATGACACTGTAATACTCGGCACTCACCTTATGGGGAAGAGTATATCTATCATATAATGTTGGCTTCTTGTTTGGGTTAATGGACAACCAAACAAGTATCTCCATTTAAAATAGTTTATAATTCAAATATACCTATTCAACATAGAATGATGTTTATTCCCCACTCAGAGGAGTTAATAGATCTTCTAGAAATCCTATCTGGAATTATTCTCTTGTACAATTATCATGAATAAATTCTGAAAGAATTTATTTTATTTTAGAGTTAGGATGAGGACATTAGGTCACTGTATCATATTTCATCCTCTGATAAAATGCCAGAGAAGGCAGGCAGAGTCTGTCTTAAAATTTGAGACTGACTGCCATTACTGTACAGAAGTTAGGAAGGACTTGAAAGCATCACATCTGCAGTCAAGACCTTACTGTAAATAAAACATGTCTCTTCACTTGTTCTTGTGTAACTACACTCTAGAATTTAATATTCATCACATAGAGAAATCTGTCTAGATAATTGTGCATCTCACAATATGCAGAACATTACTTCATCAACTAACATAAAAGACACCCCATGCATTTTGCCACATAACAAAAAGAGTGGTAGATACCCTGCAAGATGACACACTTCACATGTGATTACAAGTTGTGTCAGCATGAGAGGCAAAACTGTGCAGCAAACTTATGCTCATTTATGGATTACTTATAAGCATATGTATACAATAACATATACATATATATACAGTAACAATGTTGAGATTGAATGGTTTTATTTATGTGCAGAAGAATATATATATATGCATATGACTGATAAATATGTTATGATTACAAAGATTTATTCAAAAAACAAAGAATCAGATACCTAGCATAATTTAGCAGTCACTTGTACAATTAAAAGTAGCTGAATTCAGTAAATTTCCTTAATTTTTGCCTTCTGATTTTATAAATATATGTAGCTATGTCATTTCCCTGCATCCTATCTCAAAAGTCTTTCATGTATCCTTATTTGCAAACTTCATATTCACAGCTTTTTTAACTACATACCTTACATGCATAAATACAAACTCTTAAATATGAACTGCTCTGTAGTATGACACAACTTGTAATCTATAATCTTGTAAGTTATATGTATGTTCCATTTTAGCTTTTGGTATTAGTATTCATTTCTTAGAAAATATTTTGTCCTATTTTCATCCCTTCTTCTTTGACATTAATTCTTTATATAGGACTGAAATTTTGTATAGTTTATACAGTTCACTATGTC
>JADRCD010179339.1:0-14671 GCA_019843815.1 Montemys delectorum
TCCTCCTCCTCCTCCTCCTCCTCCTCCTCCTCCTCCTCCCGCTCCCCACCAGCATCAGTATTCCGCTCGCGTCCGCGGGACTCTCGGCTGCTCTCGGCGGCTGCCGCACCGTCCGAGCGGGGGCCGGGCCGGGCCGGGGCCTGGGGGGGTGGGGGGGGGGAGCGGCGGGGGCGCGGCGGAGGAGGAGGAGGAGGAGGAGGAGGAGGAGGGAGAGGGAGGGCGCTGAGGGGAGAGTGGCCGGGGAAGCTGGGGAGGGAGGGCAGGAGAGGCGGCGAGGAAGGGGGAGGGGGCACGGGGAGGGAGAGGGGAAAGGGAGGATGGAGGGAAGGGGAGCCAGAGCCAAGGGGGAAGGGAGCAAAGGAGGAAGGGAGGGAGAAGGAGAGGGAAGGAGGAGGGAGAAGGGAGAGAAAGGGGAGTGGAGGAGAGAAGGGGTTATAGAAGAGGAAGTGTAAGCGGCGTTGTGAGGGAGGGAGGATGGGAACGGGGCTCGAACTTGGAGAACTCTGAGACCTCCATGGAATGGATGGGATGAAGGGGACCTGGTGGGCACTGCGGGGAAGGTGAGAAAGAGGGAGGCGGGAAAGCTGGACAGCAGTGGAGGAGGCACACGGGGGTTGGGGGCAGGGAGGCCGGGAAGGAATGGGATGGCAAGAAGAGAAGGAAAGCCAAAGAAGTGTATAGGGAGAGGGCTGGAACGAAGGAGGAAGGATGAGGGTTAATGCTGTCTCGGAGCCAGAAGGAAGAGGCAGGGCAGGGATGCCGGGAGGGAACTGAGGCAGGACCTGCCGGTGGGTGGTGTCGAGAGGACTGGGGGAGGCAGTAGAGCTGGGGAGACACTGGGAGTTCAGGACAAGGGGGAGCGTTGCCTGGTGTTTCTGGAGCTCCGCTGTTACCCAGACTCCTCAGTCACCATTCTAGGACGAGCTTTGGAGGGGGTCTTGTGCGGGGAGTGGGGCCTGTCTTGGGCCTGGCAACCAAGAAGGAGAACGATCAGGGGTGCTGGCTCTAAGCCTCTGCCCCAGACCTGTCAGTGACCAGGCGTCTTTTCAGAGCAGAGGCAAAGCCCAGCCCCCCTACACTCTCACCTTCCCAGGTGCAGGCAGCGGGTGCTGGGACACATGGAGAGGTGTGAAGCTGGTGCCAGCCTAGGAAGAGGGGGTGGGGCAGGACGCCTGGGGAGGTCAGAAGGATGCCACCCTTCTCGACTTCTTTGTGGATGCTCACTCCCCACCCCCAAAGGCTGGGCACTGAGGGAGGCGCTTGGGACAGAGGAACCCAGGAGGGCTGAGAGGAGGCAGTTTCATTACAACCAGACACCCCAAGTTCTTCCGGTATTAAAGATAGGTAGATGCTTTCCCTATCAGTGCCCCTCCTCAAAAGCCCGGCTACTAACTTAGGATAGGGGGAAAAGGGGAACAATAAGGACCGCTTCACTCGGAGCCTGGGTCCTTGTTCCCTTAGCCTGGGTCCCTTAGAGACCAAGTGAAGAGAAGGCTTGCCCTAGCTCTGAAGCAGGCAGTGCGGTAGCCAGCCTGGGAGCTGGAAGGGAAGGGCCACACAGACATTTGCTGAGAGCCTGGACCTGCTTGGGAGTGACCTAGAGCTCACAGAGGGGTGAGGTCATGGTGGGTACCTTAGAAATAGTTGGGGTGGGTACTGAGGCACATACAGAACTGAATGCCACCAAGGACCACCAAAGAGAGGAGGGCCCAGCCAGGATCAGTGCCTACTAGGTGCCTGGAAGAGCTGGGATGAGAGGTGAAGACCAGGGTCCCTGGTAGCACCGCAGATCCTTGCCTGTTTTCTGGGGAACAGGGCTCTCTGCTTGAGGGCCAGCTGCCAGAAAGGTGGGCTTGTGGAGGCTGAAGGTCTACAGTCCCTGCGCATCCAGCCAGTAGCTACCAGAGGGTCTGGAGCCCAAGGCCAGAGTTCCCCAGGAAGGAAGGGAACACGAGGGGGTGGGGGAAGCTTCTGGTTCTCCTGGAATCTCAGGCTTGCTGTCTGGGTGGAGGAGGGTGGGTATAAGTTCTAGAAGAGGGATGGGCAAGCCCCTGACCCTGGGCAGCTCACCCTCCAGCAGACAGGGTAACTTAGGGACCTGTTACAGGACATGCACAGCCATGAAGAGAATAAGAGAGCAGGAGGGAGGAAGAGGCCCTGGGAGGGTGGGGCCGAGGAGACCCCACAGGCCTGGAAGAGGAGGCTTGGCACAAAGGCCTGGATAGTGAGGATGGAGTGGGAGTAGGCAAGAAGGGGCCATGGGAACAATGGGGAGCGGGGGTGAGGAGGGGGTCTGCCTAAAAGGCTGAAAGGAGTGGAGACACAGAGAGACAGGAAGAGCAAAGAGCAGCAGGTGTGATGCCTGGTTCTATGCCGCCCAGTTCTGAGGATGGAGTCCTGGTTTGACAAGCACAGCGCCAGCCTCCATGCCACTGAGTCCTACCTCGGCTCTGCCCTCATGTCCTCACCTTCAGCCGAGGCTCATCCCGATTAGTGGCAAGCTTGAGACAGGGTCTCATGTAGACCAGGCTAGGCTCGAACTCACAGCGTAAAGGGGGATGACCTGGAACTTATGATCTTGCTGGCTCCGCTTCCCAGATGCTGGCTGACAGCCATGTGTTACCATGACTTGTGCTGAGCATGGGACCTAGGGCTGCGAGTGTGCTAGGCGTGTGCTCTGCTGACTGAGTCCCTGCCTCATCCCTTCACCACTGTTTTTGACATGGCTTTGGACATGGCAGAGCCCGTATTAGGTGGGCCTATGGTTTGGTTTTGAAAAGTGGCCCCACCCCCAGGCTCATGCTTTTGATCAACAGTGGGTGGTACCATTTTGATGGCTTACAGAAGTGGGTCACTGGGGTGGGCCTTTGAAGGTCTAGTCCTCTGCTTCTCAGGCCCTGCCATGTGACTAGCTTCAGCCTCCTGCCTCAGTTCCTGGCATCTTCTCAGAAAACAAGGAAAACCCCAGCACCAGGACCCCATGATGCGCCAAAAGACCCCAACACCAAGCTTCTCCAGGACTCACTGAAATCCCCCAACATTAGCCCCAGAATATACTGACCCCTTCACATTAAGCCTCCTCCCCAGAACACACTGAGAGCCCTCAACCCCAGCTCCCCCAAGGATACAATGAAACTCCTCAGAAACCATGAGCGAAAGTGCCTCCCACCCTCCCGACCCCCGCCATATGTTGTCTGTATTTTTGTTCCCAAGACATCAGAACAGCTGTATAGTAAGAGAACATAACATGGCAGTGGCCCTTCAAGCCACAGAGACTTGATGACAGACACGATGTCAAGACACCAGCTAGGGGACCTCCTGGGGACTCAGGAACTGCATTCACTCCCAGCATCCGTGGAAAAGCCACTGTGATAAAATGGAAGAGCAGAGTGAAGTGCACCAGCCATTTCAGCAGAGAGCAAGAAGAGAGAGGAAGATTCAGGGCTGGGCAGCCAGGTCAGCCAGGTCAGCCAAATCCGGGTCAGCAAGAAACCCTGGCTCACAAGAAACTAAAGGGGCTGGAGAGATGGCTCAGCAGTTGAGTTCTAGTGCTCACATGGCAGTTCATAGTGGTTTCTAACTTCTGTCTCAAGGGATTTAATGCCCTCTCCTGGCCTCTGAGGTCACCAGGCACTTGTGGGATGCTATACATACATACATGAAGGCAAAGCACTAAGATACACACAATTTTAAAAATAAAATAAAAAGCAAAGAGCAACTGAGAAAGACATTTGACAATGACTTCTGGTTTCCACATGCACATATATACAACTACATACACACACATGCCTGTACACACATATATACATATGCACATAGACACACCTGTATGTACAGGAACGAACACCCATACCTACACATGTACATACACACACCCATATATACACACATGTACATGCATACACATGCCTGCACACACACCTGTACTGCATGTGCACATGCACCTACACATGCACATGCCTGTACATATACATATCTGCCTATACATGTATACTACACAGCTACACATAAACACATCTGCATACACAAGCATGTCTGTATACACACATTGACACAAATAAGGCCAAAGCCAGATTAGGCAGCTCATGAGGTTGAGGCAGGAGGATAGAGTTTGAGTCCAGCCTGAGCTGTTTATTAAGACCCTGTGTGTAAACACAACGTTGACAGGGCAAAAGAGGTGCAGGGAAGATGGTTCAATGAGTAGGCTTGCCATCAAGCCTGGTGACCTGAATTTCATTCGTGGAACCTCCATGATGAAGGGTTGGAGGAGCTGACCCCTTGGAGCTGTCCCTGCTCTCAGTGCGTGTGTTGTGCTGCACAATAAAACAACTCCTTATAGGTGACTAGAAATACTGTGGTCTTTCAGCCTGTAGCCTGTGACTTTCATGGTGAGATCAGGAGGGCGTTGCAGCTTCTGCCTCACTTGCTGGGTTGTTGTTCCTTGGGTCCTTGCCAGCTTCTGAGCTGATAAAATTCTCAAGGTTGCCATGTTGGGGGGAAGCTCAACTGCTCACAAGGGGCTCTAAGATGTCAGCCCTCCCTTGGGAAATCAAGGGCCAGAACCTCCCAGCCACGCCTATCCCTACTTCCTGACTTACAGGAAGCTTAAGAGAGGATGATCGTGGGCTGGCTGTTTGAAGCCACTAGGTACTGCAGGGTGATCTGCTGTCACACAGCAGTTAGTAACAATAGCAGTGAAGAACACAAACCCTCTCATGGTAACTTGGCCAATGTGAAGACATTTTTAGGGAGAGGAAAGTGTGGCTGGAATGAGCCGGGGTACCACCCTGAACTTGATTTCCATATGGTATTTCCTACAAGCCTTGGAGAAATGACGGCTTCCATCTCTAGGGTAGGGAAAATATCAAGTAACCTGGAGAAAGCTACTGTACCAGAAAGCACAAATGTAAATAAACAGTAACATCAAAAGGACACAGGAGACCTCTGGCATGGGCTCCCACTCACAAACGTGGGACAATGTGAGAATCAAAAAGAATGAAAGGTATTGTGTATTTTGTGAGTGCACGTGTATGTATGTCATGTACACATTCGTATTACTATGGCTAACATCACTATGACTTTGCGTTTGTGGAAAGAGTGACACATCATTGGACATTTGGCATCTTCTGCTTGTCTGTGAGGCAGGGTCTCAAGTAGCCCAGGCTAGCCTCAGACTCCGTAGGTAATTGAGGATAATCATAAACTCCTGATTGTCCTGTCTTAGCCCATGAGCACTAGTATGCTTTAGCCTTGATGTTTATAATACAACCTCTAGTTCTCTCTGCTTCCTGTTCTGCCGAGATGCGAAGAGCTACAGCCATGTGAGCGAGCTGCCTCGTGCTCTGCAACCACAGCCATGAAACATAGCCACCTCCGTGCCTTCCCTCCCATGATGGACCTGCAAACTGTGAGCCAAGCAAGTCCTCTCACGCTTAAGCTGCTTCTCGTCAGGCAAAAAGGAAAAAGTTGGACACTGAAGGATAGTCAGCAAATCCAGAGGATGGGGCATTCTTGAGGACAACTAACACACCAGTCTGTTCAGTAAGACTGGTGTCACAGACCTGTCATCCTAGCTACTTGAGAGGCGCAGACAGGAAGATTATAAGTTCAAGGCCAGTCTGGTTTACAGAATGAGTTGAAGGACAGCCTGAGCAACTTAGGAAGACCTACTTCAAAGTATGCAAAAAGAGATCTGGAGAATCCCTGCCTAGAATCTCCCAATGAGTGGCTGGGGTGTGACTTAGTGGCACAGCCCCTGCCTAGAATCCCCCAGTGAGGAGCTGGGGGCGTGGCTCAGTGGTAGAGCTCCTGCCTAGAATCCCCAGTGAGGGGCTAGGGTATGATTCAATGATATAATGCACTTGCCAGGCATACTTGCAGCCCTGGGTTCACTCTTTACTTCCTTAAAAAAAAAAAAAAAAAAAAAAAAAGATAGAGAACCTGTTCTAGTCTGAGATTACAGAGATCATCTAGGTACAGTGTGTGGCTCCTGCCATTCTAATTTAGAGAATCTTTAAATTTTTTAAAAGATTTATTTACTTTTAATTTATGTGTATGGTGTTTTGCCTGCATGTATGTTTGTGCACCACGCGTGTGCAGTGCCCATGGAAGCCAGAAGATGTCAGATCCTCTGGAATTGTGGTGAGCTGCCATGTGGATGCTGGTAATTGAACCCCAGACCTCTGTAAAAGCAGCCAGTGCTCATAACTGCTGAGTCATCTCTCTGACTTCTGAAGCATCAGTTGAAAGGCCTTGGAGACAGTCTTTGGGCAACTGGGGCAGTATGAGCTTGGGCTTCCTTAGAAGCATCAATGACCGGTGCCACTGTTGTCATATGGACTGTGGGATGGCACTGTAGTCACAAGACGGTGTTCTTTCTCTCCAGAGCCTCACATGGAAACACTCATAGCTGAGAAGCTCACAAGGATGAAGATGTGAGTACCACGGTTTCTTGAGAAATGCCCGAGAGGTTTGAATGCTTGGTCTCAAGTTGGAGGTGCTGTTGTAGGAAGTTGTAAAACCTTTAGGAGATGGGGTCTAGCTGAAGGAAGTGGGTCACAAGGGGGTAAGTCTTAAAGCTTCGCATCTTTGCTCTACTTCCTGTCCCATCTCTACTCTCTAGTCTGTTGAGATGTGCAGAGTCCAGGCTCCTGCTTCCTCTGCCATGGAACCACCTGCTGCTGTGTCTTCCCTCCATGGCAGGCTGTGCCTCTTCAAATCACAAATCACGGTACGGCCTTCTTGAAGTGGTTTTATTTATTAATTAATTTTGCCAGCTGTTTGATCAAAAATGAGAAAGGTCCCTGATAGTGGGTTATGGACACTTACCATAAATTTTTCCAATGCTGTGTGGACCTGAATGTTTCCCAGGAGTGTGTGAGGGGAGATGAGCTATGTGAACACCAAGGGCTCTTGTCACTGACGGTGAGCCCTTCCTTCCAGCACAATATTGTTCCTCTGTACAGCACTGAAGATTGTCTCCCCTCAAGGGGGAGAAACAGGAGGTGGTCCTTCCTTTCCCTGCACTTCTGAGAATCTAGGATTAGTATTCCTGCCTTATAACAGCAAGTACATGTATGGGGCTTCAACCATGAGCCCAGAGAGCAAAAGCCCATCTGGAAGATTCTGGAGGGAATGGAACTTGCAGTATGGAGAGGAACTCCAGGATGCAGGTACCAACAACCAATGCAGGTGTGGCCAGCGTAGAGGGGCTTGCTGAGACCCAGGCATTGACAACTCAGAGGAGCCTCACGGGTAGCCACACTGTGGAATGAGAGGAGTACCCCAGGACTGCCGTATTGATGAGTAACTACTGATCCTGACAGTGCCCACAGTGTCTTCTAGGAGCAGCCTTTAGAACACCTTCAACCTTCTGAGAGGAAGGCAGTGTGAAGCAGGCATCCTACCACGTGTATCCACAATGCCTGATGGTCAGATAATAGCAAACAAGAAAAGACAGGAACATGTGCTTGTCATGCAAACCAGCAGGCCATCCGTGGAGGCAGACCCAGGATGGCTGGGTGTTGGGACAGAGAGATGAAATCAAGCGTTTATGGCTGCGGTGAGTGTTTAAGGGGCTACAGGGTGGGGCAGAAGTGGGTACAAGGAGGAATCTCTTATATAATGAGCATATATATAATGAGCTACAACAGTCAGAGGAAAGTCCTGGTCTCACACACATGCTTTTGGAAAATAGCAAAGAAAGAAGCCCTTTCACAGGTCAGCAGATCCCAACACCAGAACCTGACATCGTGAGAAAGGAAATTATAGACCGCTATTCCTCATGGGCACAGATGGAAACAATCCTTAATAACATACTGGAGATCAGAATGGTAATACATGAAAAGGTTAAGACATTGTGGGTGAGGGATTAGGCCACGAGCAGTGTGTGTTTAACATTCAAACAGCAATGGGTGCAAGTCAGCATGGAGCACCGTGAAGGGGAGGCCCCGCAGGCAACATCTCAAAGACACAGAGAAACCCACAACCATTCTTATCCAAGGGGCGTGCACAGGAAGTCGGAAGCCATCTGCAAAGCCAGATTCTAGAACAAACATGTAGATGAAAGGTCAATGGGACATTTTAAATTATATTCAATGGAATTAATTATACTAGATGAAGATGAAGACATTAAGTGTGGCTAAAATAGTACCAAACATAAAGAAACGCATAGGAACAGCTGTAACGGAGGGAGCCATGCTCACCGAGTACCGCGTTGCCAAGGGAGTAAGAAGAGACAGGATGCTTGCAGGCCAGAAGGTTCCATGTTACCTCCTGTGGGTTTGGCACAGCACCCACCAGAGCCCAGCTTGCTTCTTACAGAAGACACGGGCTCAGCCCAACAGGTCTGCGCACGCCCAGAGGGTCTTAAGGAGCCAGGACATCCTGCAGAACAAAACCGGCCAAGCTATTTGACTTCAAACTTAGTGGAAAGGTCTGGGGGTTTGGGAGACATGGCTTTGGTGTGAGGACAGATAATTCAGAGTGGGATAGAGGGCCTGTGTGTAGGTCCGTATTTATAATCAGTGATTCATTCTGAAAAAGAGTCAAAGCCGGATCAGTAGGACGGCTTGGTGCGTGAGAGTGTTGGCTGGCAGGGGTAGCAGAAGTGATGGAGGGAAGGGACTGATGACCTGTGTATGTGTAGATTCCAGGACCCACAAGCCGAAGGCAAGAACTGATGCCTACAGTTGTCCTCTGATCTCAAATGCACACACACACACACACACACACACACACACACACACACACACACGTACGCGTGCACACACACACTCCCTCGAGCGTACACACAACACATACACACAAATAAATAAATGCAATTAAAAAAAAAAAAGACAAAGTAGGGACTGCAGAGATGGCTCAGCAGTTAAGAACACTTGCAGAGGGCTGGTGAGATGGCTCAGTGGGTAAAAGCACTGACTGCTCTTCCAAAGGTCCTGGGTTCAAATCCCAGCAACCACATGGTGGCTTACAACCACCCGTAATGAGATCTGACTCTCTCTTCTGGTGCATCTGAAGACAGCTACAAGTGTACTTATAATAAATAAATAAATAAATCTTAAAAAAAAAAAAAGAAGAAGAACACTTGCAGAGAACCCCATTCAGTTCCCAGCACACACACTGTGGCTCCAAGCCCCAGGGTATCCAACATCCTCTTTTGGCCTCTGATGGGACCAGGCAGGCACATGGTAAAGACGTAAATGCAGACAACACATTTATACACATAGAATGAAATTTAAAAACAAATTAAAATTTTTACATAGTCTAAATGATCCTTGGGAGAGCAGCCTAGGGCAGGAGACACACGTAGGGCTCACGGCGAATGCTAAGTGAGAGTTTGCTGACTTTGGGGTCAGGTGTGAAACTCAAGCCATCAAGCCCAGAAAATAAGCATGGGGAAGTCCCCAGTGTGAGCGAAAGGCCCGGGTGTGGGGGCACTTCCTATAGAAAAACCACGGGTAAATGAAAATTTGAGACCCAGGCCTGAGGTCAAATCTTCATCCCAAACATGGGACACTAAGCACCCAGATCATGAGACAAACCTTACCTAGTGACAGCATGTGACCGAGAAACTACAAACAGGGTCCAGGACTCTAAGGGGGCATTTTCCAGAGAAACTATAAATTGGCAACAGGTGCAGGAAGGCAGAGAAGGGATGTGCTCAGTGCAGAGCCACTCTGATGGGGAGGGGCTAGCCAGCCCCCGGTGGAGGTGTGGTGGGGGCGGGACAGAGGGTGGGGTGGGGGTGGGGCAGAGGTGAGGTTGGGGTGAGGTGGGGCAAGGTTTGGGGAGAGGTAGAGGTAGGGTGGATGGGGTGTGGTGGGGCTGGGGTGTGGGAGTGTGGGGTTGGGGTGTGGTGGGGTGAGGTAGGGTGTGGTGGGGTGGGGTGGAGTGGGGTAGGGTGGGGTAGGGAAGGGCATGGAGGAAAGCATATGCAACACCTTAAGAGCCATCAGTGCAGGTCTGTGTGTGGTTTGACCCTGACACAGCGACAGCCTTCCACAAGAGGATGACCAGCAAACTGTGGCCCACGGGTACAGGAGAACACAAACCGTAGACCATAATGAAGAGGACAAAAGGACAGGCTGTGGCCTGTAGAGAGGAATGGAGTCACACTCTGAAGGATTCCTATAGACCAGTGACTGCAGACACGTGCTCTGTCTGAAGACAGACAAAACACCTAAATAGACATTTCACAGAGAGCACACATGAAGGATTGATAAACACACCATGCGTGCTGAGGAGGGCCAAGGGCTAGAGAGCTCACCTCCCATGCCTAAGCCCCCAGTTTGCTCCTGGCACCAAGAAAAAAGAAAAAAAAAATCAATACATTAAAATGAAATTTTAAAAAGTTGTCTTAGGGTTTTTGTTTTGTGTTGTTTTCTGGTTCGTATGATTTAATGACTTAAGAAAAGCAGCTTAAGGGAGAGAAGTTTCCTCCAGCTCTCAGTTCCAGGTGGCAACCCATAATTTCAGAGAATTCAGAGCAGGAACTAGTGCTCAGCCCGAGGTCTCCACTCTTGTACACACACAATTGACTGCGCTCCTGGGCAGGGAATGGTGCCGCCCACAGTGGGTGTGCTTCCCACACCAATTAACATACCCAAGACAGTCCCTGAAGGCATACACACCTCAACCTGATCTAAATAGTTCCATGTTGTGGCTCCTTTCTCAGATGGCTCTCGCTGGGTCAAGGTGACAGAAGTCAACATCAAAAAGGTGTTCAGCGGGCTGGCGAGATGGCTTAGTGGATAAGAGCACTGACTGCTCTTCCGAAGGTCCTGAGTTCGGATCCCAGCAACCACATGGTGGCTTACAACCATCCCATAATGAGATCTGCCACCCTCTTCTGGTGCATCTGAAGACAGCTACGGTGTATTATGCTGGAGCAAGCGGGGGAAGGAGCAAGCAGAGGTCCTGAGTTCATACACATAAAGAAAAAAAAAAGGTGTTCAGCATCACACACCCCAAGAAAACATAACCTGAACCACAATGAGAAAACTGCCCTCCAAGTCAGACGGACCAATGAAGAAGAGAGCAGCAGATGCTGTTGTGGGTGTGGGATGGGCGGGAGTGCTTACACACTGCTGTGGAAGTGTACAGAGGGGTGGGGTGGAGGGTTCCTGGAAAAGCTAAACACTAGGACCTGGATCTTACTCCAGGATATTCCCAGGACAGATGAAAATACATGTCTCCACAGTCTACATGAGGACTTGGGCAAAGGACAATAGGAGTGTGCTTGTTAATGGTGGCACAGAACTGGGAACAGCCCAGGGCTTCCCTAGAGCAGGCAACCCATGAGGCCTATTCATAGCATAGAACACTATTCAGCAACAAAAAGAACTGTTGGTCTCAATACATGTGTATACTGATGTATGGCAGACACCATCTGAAAGCATTTCAAATGTATACCAGTGTAACTTTTAATTTTTTCAAAACCTATTTTTAACGATGGTTCTTAAATGCTTTAACCTCCCTTCTAGGCCGCCGCCCACCAGAGGTAGTGGAAAAGAAAGGATATGGGGGAAGTGGATCTGTTTAGAAATGGTTCTTTGGAGCAACTCCCATCTGCGTTCTCAGGAAATCGTCAGTTTAGTTCACAGTTCAGTAGTAGAAGCTTAATCCACTCCCAAACACTTCATGGATACACTAGCAGTCCAGTTCGATAGAGTCGTGATAGAAGCAGGAACAGCCAGGCAGGGGGGATTCAGACCAGCAGGGGCCTTCAGGAGCTGTGCCTCTTTGGACTTGAAGATGCTTCACGTGCTTGTTCAGGCAGGACATCCTCTCACCTGTGTCTGCTTCAGTGAAACGTTTCTTCACGTGCTTGTCCCAGCAAAACACCATCCAACACAGCTGACTTTCCAAAAAACTCTTGAGTTTCCACTTCATAGCAGAGACAAGATGGATGAGGAAACCTAGGGACTCCATTAGTTCTTACTTCTGTGACCGAATGAATACCTGATAAAAGCAACTCAAGGATGGGTTTGTCTGGGCTCACAGTTTGGTGGGGGAGAGTCGGTTTTGTAGCAGGAGCATGGAGTAGCTGCTCACTTGCACCCACAGTGGAGAAGCAGAGAGGGGAGGGGAGGCTGCTGGTGCTCAGCCGGCTTTATTATTGTTTAGTCCAGGACGTCAGCCCGTGGGATGTGGCTGCTACTGATAGAGTGGTTCTTCCTATTAACCCTTAGAAACTCCCCCACGAACACGGCCAGAGGTGTCTCCTAGGTGATTCCAACTCATAGCTGATTGGTGACAATGAACCACAGTGTGTGCTGTGCTCACGAGTGGCAGCTGGAGCAGAAAGCATAATGACAGACAACCACCTGCCACAGCACAACAGATCGCAGACAGGACATACATTGCAGAAGAGGCCCAACTGAGACTCAGAATGCACTTAGGCCAGGATGGGTCTGGATTTGCATGGAGGGTTTCTGCTTCTTCATCTGGCTACACACACACACACACACACACACACACACACACACACACACACACTTCACTGAGGGCCGAGGAGACAGCTCAGTTGTTAAAGTGCTAAACAATTGTGAGCTAGCTGTCTTACGGCTGCTGGGACTTGAACCCTGGTCCTCTGGAAGAGCAGCCAGTGCTTTTAAGCCTTGAGCCATTGCTCCAGCCCTGTGTGTTTTTCTCTGTGCAAATGATAACATTTTTTTTTTCAAGGTACATGAAATTTGCAGGAAGATGGATGGACCTAGAAAGTAAAGTATTGTGGTGATGTGAAAGAAAGGAGGAAAGAAAGAGAGAAAGCAAGCCCATGTTGTCCTCATTTGAGGATCCTAGCCATAGCGTAAGCAGGTGTGAGTGGGGGAAAGCCTAACACTTAGAAAGGAGGTCCACAGAGAGTGACATCAGGTGACAAGGAAGGAGGACAGGTGAAGGACAAAGGAGTCATGAAAGAGAACACAAAGCTAGCTTTCTTCTAGTAGTTGGTTTGGGGTTTGTTTGGTTTTCCCACCAGATCTGTGGGTACGGCTTTCTGTGCATTAATGTAGTACGGACGGTCTCTGCATCTCAAAAGATCCGCTTGTGTCCTTCCTCCAAGGCTGTGACTCCCTCTTGAGCTACACTGGCCTTTGGTGCGACAAAGTGAGCTGTGTCCAGTTCCCAGGCCTATCTGTGCATTAACACTCTTAGAAAAGACCATGTGTTTCTGGTATATTTGATTTGGGGGATGGGGTTTTGAAATCTGATTTTTTTTCCTTTTTTGTTCTATTTAAAACAATATCAAATCCTTCTGTTATAGCTATTTTATTTGTAAAATGTATTGTCATATATAAAAGTAAGCACTTAAGCCGGGCGTGGTGGTGCACGCCTTTAATCCCAGCATTTGGGAGGCAGAGGCAGGCAGATTTCTGAGTTCGAGGCCAGCCTGGTCTACAGAGTGAGTTCCAGGACAGCCAGGGCTACACAGAGAAACCCTGTCTCGAAAAACAAAAAACAAAACAAAACAAAAAAAAGAAAGTACTTAAAAAATTCTCTCAAAGTACATCCTGACTTCAGCCTCCAGTTAAAGTATTGTTTTTAAAATATATATTTTTTATATAAAAATTTTGCTTTTTCTGTTGTTATGGATGGGAATAAACACCTATTTATCAAAAGTGATAGGATCAGGAATATGAGACCAACCTGGGCTACATGAGAGAGACCTATCTCAAAAACAAAAAAGGTATCCTTTTTAAGAGTGACCTATAGAGATGACTAAGCCACTAAAAGCACTTATTATTTCTAAGGGCCTGGTTCAGTTCCCTGCATCCACATTGGACAGCTCACAACTGCCAATAACTCCAGTTCTGGGGGATCCAGCACCCTCTTCTGGCCTTCATGAGAACTGCACCCATGTGTGCTCTCATATACATTTAAAAGAAGAGTGCTGAGCGTGTTGGTGGATGTCTTGAATCCTAGTACTTTTTCTCATTGTCGCCTTGATTTTGAGACAGGGTCTCTCATTGAACCTGGGCTCACTGGCTAGGCTGCTGCCCACAGGGGATTGGTCTGTCTGTGCTCCCCAGTGCTGGGATAAAGATGCTCACCACCACAGCCAATGTTTCCATGTGTGTCAGGGATGAGAATGTGGGTCCTCATGCTGGAGAACTGAGGCAAGCCTATGGCCCACTGACCATGTCCCCACTTAGCCTTAAGCACCACTGCGCTTACACTTGTTATAAAGCATGTCTGCCTTTGCCCTGTGCCACCAAATGCACACATCCATGCTGGTACCTCCTTCAAAATTCCACTTTAACACCATGCAGTGTACTCTGCCACGTAGCTAGCATGGTCTAGATAATTAATCTGTCCCCTCTATTTGGTGGTGCCCACTATTTTATTTTTGGAAGATCATTTCAAACACTATCATGTTGGCTGTCTTTATATACAGGCTTCTGACCTGCAAGAACATTCCTAGGAATGGGATTTAGTGGACTCTTAGGATGTGGACATCTTTCCTTTTTGTGAAATGAACTCCCATATTGCTCTCTGAAAGGATGGTACACACACACACACACCAGTGCTGAGATGACAATCTTCTGTACCACACCTAGTGCAGGCATGTGTGTGTGTGTGTGTGTGTGTGTGTGTCCCAGATATGTTGGGATTATAATCTCATGCACTGCATCTGGAGAGAGAGAGAGAGAGAGAGAGAGAGAGA
>JADRCD010179341.1:0-18339 GCA_019843815.1 Montemys delectorum
GTTTTCAGAACAGCTTATATATTTCAAAAGTATTTATATACCCAAGGGAGACATAGACAATTAACTTGGGAGGTGGCTTGTAGGAAAGAGAACAACAAAGAGTGAGACTGAATGCTTTGCTTGACATTTGTAGCTCTTGTATCAAGTTTGAAGAAGAGGACTTTACAAGTTGCTCTTTCTCTGAGATGAATGCTTTTCCAGATTATCACAGCCAATGAACCAGATTCTTATCCTCACCTAATGTCTGTACCACTTTCCATGCAAAACCATTGTTCATTGAAACAGTTGGTGAAAGACTTTGAGGATAGACTATCTTAATACACACACCATTTCTTAAATGAATGTAACCTGTTCTCTGTGGCCTGAGAATAAAGTCACTCACTCAAGTCAAATTGTTTTGACCATAGCAAGAAGTCTGTGTCCAAAAATTGTGCCTACAATTCATTCCTTGGTGCAACAGAACTCTCAGCTTAGCTATGATGGAGGTAAAATCCTTCAGTGATGTTAGGGTCATTGAAGTACAGCCTTATTACAATGAAATCCAATGTCTAAAAATTGTTCTATTTTGGGCTTGTACCACAGAAAGAGCCAAGATTTTAAACTCTACTAAATACAAAACAAACAAACAAAAAGACTTTACATATTTATGTTCATTTAAGAAAATACTAGTAGTGATATATTATTTTGAAATATACAGTTAATATGTTTGGAGTTATTTGAAATTTATACTGAGAAAAATGTATGTATTTGCAGTATTGCTGTAGACAAGCATCTATATAACACTGTTAAATTGATTGTTTTATATCAAACAACTTTTATAATAAAAAAAGAACTAAGAAACTAAAAAAATAAAATAAAAAAAAACCCTAGATGCTAAATACTGCTTATAAGCAGCATGTGTCTTTCTATGGCTGATACAACAGTACACACACTACAATATACATAACACCTGCAGAAAAATGTGATCTATAACTGTCTGTACAGAGCTAAGCAGTAAGGTCTCTATTGTGATTTACTATGAAATACCTTCTTGTTTATACATCACACACACACACACACACACACAAAGACACACACAGAGACACACACACAGAGACACACACAAACACACACATATGTATATCTAATAAACTTAAGTTTATATATAACTTATTTGTGGCATATATTTTATTTATTTATATTGAAAGGCCAAATCTACTCCATCTTGGGACATGCCTCCATCTTAAGAGAAACTTGACCTATATAGCTGCACCCAAGTACTAGGAAGGACCGGAGAGATTGTCCTTGGTACATATCCCAGAGTTTCTCCCTAGCTACTTCCTAGCAACAGTCAATCAAAGATTATTCTGATCTTCTCAAATGTGCTTTCAGACCGTTAGTGATTGTTCAGTCTTTCTTCAGAACACTCATCTGTTGGCTTACAATGGTCATTCAATTAGATGTTTCAGGATAGATAACTACTGTGCTTGCTTGCCATTTCCTATAAAACCGTATCCTATTGATGGCTAGGGGCTGCTCCACCTTACCATCCTGCTGTATCAGTGTTGGTGGGAAGCCCAATCTCAAGCCTTTAATAAAGAGACCCTCATGGGGTTGCATGGGAATTGGCTCCTTGGTGGTCTTGTGGGGTTCACAAAGGCTTCCTCACACAATAATATACCTTGTTTATAACAAATAACCTAATGCCTCTCAAGGACATCAAATACAGTAAAGTTGACTATTTCTATTACCAAACATAGTATTTGTTACTTTTATAAAAGTAATTAGTGTTAAAATGTTGGTGCCTAACAATGCAGTGAGGAGAATTATAAATTAGGAAAATAACAAAACACGATCACTCACATATAAAACTGAAGTTAACGATGCCTAAGATTTATAATATCCATCATAATATGTATTCATGTGTCAACACAGAGTGATTTCTGAAAAATGTCTGTTAGCATAAAACCCACTAAAGTGATGTGATTTGTACATTTAAGAAAATAATGAAAGCCTTGAGGATCTATCCACTGAATACTTTCCTACATGTGTGCTATAAGAGACACATTTGCTCCCCCAATCCAAATCCACTAATTATCTTTTTCCTCATCTCCCAAAATATCCTGTATGTATATTATACAAGTGTGAAAGCAGTTGGCCAAAAAAGTGAAAGGTAGATACTTTTTCCTTATGTGGCTGGAATGACTCTAGAGGAAGGTTGGTTATTTTTGTCTCTATGTTTTAACTCCAATGTGTCTCATTTAGCTACCAAAGATTCCAACATTCCTTATCACCCATGTTATAGAGTAGAGAAGAGATATTAATGGAGAATAAGATTGAGTTATAAGCTGTTCCATGACTCTGCGGCCACAAAGGCTAAAATTATGAGTGTAGAATAAAACTGTTACCTTAAAAATCTAGACTGAAGTAATGTCATGTTGGCCATGTCGAGGTTTTTGTATTTTCTTTTGATGTCTGTATTCTGTGTACAGTTTCTTTTAATTTTATATGTACGAGATTTTTTTTCCTGCATCTATATTTGTGTACCATAAGAATGCAATGCTCATGCAGGACTGAAGGAGACATAGGCTCCTCGGCAGCTAAAGTTACAGACCCTGCTGTGAGCCTCCATGTGGGACTAGGAACCAACTTGGGCATGCTGCATGGGCAACAAGCACTCTTCAATGCTATGCCATCTCTTCAACTCATGTTAACATTTTTAATGTGTGGCTGGCTATAATTCCTCCACCTCGGATGCCTATACTTAATATCAAAATTGAAACAACAATTGAGATCAAAGGAGACCTATGTATGGTGCCAGGATGATGATGGGCAGAAAGGTTTTACAATAGAAAAAAAAAAAAAAGATATCCCGACTAACCAAGAGATTAAAAAATATGTACACCACTCAAATATGCCAAAGTCTCTGATATTTTTTAATACATTCTTGCCAGAACATAATAATGATAATAATAATAATAATAATAATAATAAAACTGAAAAAAAAAGAGTATGTGTACATTTGGGTACAGGCATATGTGAGCCCATGCAGGTAAAGGCCAACAGCTGGTATCAGCCAGGTGTCTTTGTTGATTGTTTTCCACATTGTATATATTGAGGCAGGGCCTCTCATGCAAATCCAGAGATTGCTAATTCAGCTTGTCCAGTTAGCCAACTTGCTCTGGGGATCCCCTCATCATGTAGGGTTATACGCTAGAATTTACTTGGGTGCTGGAGCTAGGAACACCAATTCTCAGGCTTGTACCACACCCCTAAGGAAGAGCTTCTGTGACAGACTTCTGAGTGAATGTGTATGATCCTTGTGGTTTCCTTTCTACTGATTTGTGCTCGCAGATGAAGTGAATAGCCTTGTAAAAGCAAGATGTGTTCACAAAATACTGAATTTTGATCAGTGATATTTCTCAGTTTTACATTTTAACATCTGGAGAGGTTTTAAAACATTGATATTCAAGCTCACCCTCAGAACACTCATTCCACATATCTTTTGTAAGCTTTGACACCAGTATTTTAAAATTCTAAACAATTGTATAATTTGTGCTAAAATACTGTTTTAAAAGAAGAGGAACAACAAAACAAGCTGTTTGGTTAGTAGCGTAGAGAAGTGGGTTTAATGTGTAAAGAAAGGAGCTAATTTGAGAGACATCTGGACGGTGAAGATGGCTTCTTCCAGGTGCTTCTAAGAAATGCAAACTGTAGTTCTATGAAGAAGCTGACCCTTGAGATGTTAATGTGGAAGATTTTTTTTAAGCTATGAGCACAGATAAAGAAAGAGATGTGATGAGGGTTTAGAAAAGTTATAAGGAGAGAGATGAAGTGGTCAGAATCATAGGTCTGAAGTGGAGTGGAGAGTTTAGGAGAGCTCAGGCGTCCATTTACACCATTACAGCTCCCACAGGACCTTGCAACATGAGTCTTCTGTTTGAAGCAGCCATCGGTAGTCATGCTTGTATCACTGTAATACAGGAAAGCTGAGAAAGAGCCCCAAAAACGAAAGCCTGTGGTATGTGATGATCAGAATACCTTTGGTGGTTTTGAAGCAGCAGTTCCAATTTTATGTTTGATCAAATTGAAAAGGAGTTAAAAAATGATAAGTCATGGGGCACTGGAGTTGAATTATAATTTTTAAAATCATCTTGAAATAAAAACATGCCAAAACTTTAATCCTTCCTCAAAACTTCTGTTAGAGAAAGTGTTAACTAAGAAGTTGACGTTAGAAAAGAAAAAAAAATCAAACAAGCATGTGAGTCACCAGAATCCCATGATTAAATGACTATAATCGCTGCATGTGGACACAGCAAGAAACTGGGATGATTCCTTGAATGTGGGGATGACAGTGAAAATTATCCAAGTGCCATTCATGATAATTCCCCATGGTCTCTGCTCATTACAAAGCTTTTGCTGTTTTCAAATGTTTCTCCTTGTTATGGATTTGGTTTGTTGCTTATTTTATGTTAATTGAGTTCCCCAAACACACTTGAACATGCATGTCGGAGTGTGAGATGCTAATGGTCCTTGCCACCAGCTCGTTCTGATTGGTAAATAAAGTTGCTGGTGGCTAATGATGGTTGGGCAGGAAGACAGAGGCAGGAAGTTGAGGTTTCCCCACAAGGAATGCCGTTGTTGGGGAGGAGAAGGACCTGGCTGAGAAGGTAGGGGAGAGAGAGAGAGAGAAAGAGAGAGGAGAGTAGGTCTGGATCCATGGTGGCCAGGATGAAAATTAGGTTTTAATAAGTAATAATTCAGGAATATTGCAAGGTATGTGTCTGTTTCATTCTTGAATCCCAAACGTTTGGGTGGGTAGCAAGGATCCCATGTGCACTAGCCGGGGAGTTTAGGGCAGATTAATCTATGGCTGCTACATCTCCCTTTCCTAGTCCTAAATGAATTTTTTTGCAGAGTAACAAAATTTAATAATGACAGATATAATTTGAAATTTTGTTCTTGATTGAGCAAGGTTTATTTTATATTCCCAGGAAATTTTCATTTTCATGGGAAAGTACACATACAAGTGAAAATAAATAGAAAAATAAATAAACAAATAAAAAGATAAGTAAATAAAAAACCAATAACTAAAAGCTCTTTTTTTTTTGATATTTTCAAATTCTTCTTCCCTTGAATCTCTTCCTTAGAAATTCTTATTTAATTATTTGAATGATGCACTTGCTCTACCATAAGTAGTACTGTTGTAGACGTCTGTAAAACCCCACCTTGGAAAACAATTGTTCAGACCAGAAATGCCTCACTGTCACTCTGATTTTGTTTGTCTACCAGCACCTTGTATAGGTAGATGCTCTCTTAGTGTGTCCACTAGCAGCTTTGATACCATAGGTGCTCAATGTGTAGTCAATGGGTCAACAATGGTACCTAATTAGCATGAGGTTTTGTGAGGTTTCAAGGGTCTATCCTCCACTGATGTTATTGGTCCTCAGACCTCTACTATGTTCCCCATGAAAATGAAAACAAACAGCCAAAATGTTTCTCCAGCCCTCTCCCTAATGGTAATGCCACAGAATCAGGGCCCTCCAAACCTCTTCTGCTTTATCCAAAACATAAGTTGAAAAT
Source organism: Montemys delectorum (assembly GCA_019843815.1). Taxonomy (NCBI): domain Eukaryota; kingdom Metazoa; phylum Chordata; class Mammalia; order Rodentia; family Muridae; genus Montemys; species Montemys delectorum. Next base: position 5,563 of record JADRCD010179341.1, read on the forward strand.
TTCTCACTGTGAGAAAATCCTTGACTTTGTTACGATGCCAAGATTCTCTAAATTAATCACACTGTCCACAAATTGGAGTCATTCCACAGGTCTGGAGTTTGCAGTCACTTGAAGCTGAGCAGAGAAGAATTGCTCAGCTCTGGAAAAAGAGCTCCCAGACTCTCTGAGGCATAATCAATCGGATTAGGACGTTGGCTGTCCTGAAGCAGGTTTTGTAAGTTCTCTTCTATACTTTTCCAGTCCCTAGTCACTAGACCTGATGAGCTCACTTAAAGAGACATTCTTCGTTCACATGACTCAGAGGGTGAAGATGTTGATACAGTTAGCAACAAGTTTAATTGACATAATTACTTTTCTGTGTCTATATAGGCATTACATAGGAGACGGTCCTGACTGTTGGACTCTTTAGTGCTACCTGGCTTGTTCTCTGATAGCTCTGGGGCTTACTGTGAGAATGTTTTCATTAAGGTAGAAAGCAATAAAGAAGGGAATTTGAAAAAGTTTGGCCTGATTGTATTACCATGCTTTATCCTCTCACAGCCCTTTTAATTAAGAAAGAGCAACCATTACACAAAATCAAAGTGGAAAAAACAGAATGAGGAAGTGTGTGCTTTTTTTAAGATTACCTAAAGAAAATATGACAGAATGAATTAACATTTAATTACTCTGTGGCTGTTGGTTTCGGTCAGTTTTATCCCCTTACTAAAAGTTTTATAGGTTTTTTTTTTTTCCTTCTTAAAAACACTGGAAATAATGTAATCAAAATACGTTTGTCCAACTTCAACACTGTGAGAACTAGGATTACTTACCATATGCGAGTACCAAAGGCTCACTGGGCTCAAGGAGGGGTGCAAATCTATATGGGGAGCCTGAGTAGTAATTTATCGATATGGAAATGCTGCTATGACACTGACTGCTTCTCTCGTCCTGTGAATGCCTAGGAGAGCGTTTGCCTTCAGGACATAGTTAGAGCAGTAACAGTGGTTAGTTCTCAGTTCTCGTGTGCTATACATTTATAGCAGCAATTTATGCTTTTACCTCCTTGATCTTGAGATTACATATCCATTTGACAAAAAATGTATTGAATCTTGTCTACTACCTGCTGGAAAGAATGACAAAAAAAGCCCTGAGAAGCTAATAGAGGGGCAGAAAGGCAGACACATAATCTGTTGAGAGGTAACTGCAGCAGTTTGAATAGGGTGCTATGAGATTACAGAAGAGGCGGGGCTTCCTGTGTGTGAATTGGGGAAAGAGGATGAAGATAAAAAAAAAAAAAAAACCCTGCTGAAGCCGAGTGTTGAAGGGGTAAGCAGGCATCTGTCTGCCCTGTGTAGGAGAGGCTTTCCTCTGAGTTCCACGCTGTTTACATTGTAGGACCACCTACTATGTGTAGAAATCATAAGGGAACCTAAGACCAAGGACACTGTAAAACATGAATCATACGGTCTGGAGAGTCTAGAGAATCTTAATTAAGAACACGTTGTGATTGTACTTATTACGTTTTTTTAAAACACGAGCTAAATGGCTTATTTATCAATTTCATATATGTGAGTACATTGTCACCCTCTTCAGACACACCACAAGAGGGCATCAGATCCCATTACAGATGGTTGGGAGCCGCCACGTGGGTGCTGGGAATTGAACTCAGGACCTCTGGAAGAGCAATCAGTGCTCTTAACCACTGAGACATCTCTCTAGCCATACTGTTGCCTTTTAAACAGTGTGATTGAGGGACTGCCCTTAAAAGTTTCCCTGTGACGCTTGTTTTTCCTTCTTTTCTCCCACCACAGTCTCAGGAAACCACTGAGCTATGCTTTCTGTCACAGTATATCCATTCCCATTTCTGTGATTTTCTCCAAGTGAAATCAGATAGTATGTACTCATGCCGCCAGCTTCTTTTACTTGGCATAATTATTTTCATATTCATCAATATTGTGTGTTTTGATGGTTTCTTTGCTCTTATTACCAAATAATACTCCATTATATTTTGCATGACTATACAATTCCAGTCCCCCTTTCTTACTAATAGACATGTGTCTCTAGTTCACAGCATTACAAACAAAGCCCCTATGAATGTTCTTGCATAAATCTTTGCATGGATGTCTTACATAAGTACCTAGCAATGCAGTGGCCATATGGTATGACAGGTCATGTTTAACTTTATAAAAATACCATCGTGTACATGTGTGTATGTTCATCTGTGTGAGTGCAGGTGCAATGTGCCACAGAACCATGTGTGGAGGTTGGAGAACCCTTTCTAATTTTGGTTCCCTCCTTCCATCTCACATAATACAGGTTCTTATTCATCATTGTGTATATTCTCTTCCTGGCCTGTGAACTTCCTGAGGTCCTCTGTCTCCTGTTTTGCCATAGAAACTCTGGCCTGTAGATGCACCCTACCCCATTTGGTGTGAAGTGTGTTCTGGGGCTCCAAACCCAGGTCCCTACTTTACTCACTGGGCCCTCTTCCCAGGCCACACTTCAAAGACTGTTTGAAGTGATTACACTACTTGCAACCTCAGCAATGATGTATGAGCATTTCAATATATTCTTATCAATATGGAATGTGGTTCTTACCAATATGGAATGTGGTTCTATTTTTCGAGTCTTAGTCATTATAATAGGAATGTGCTATTATCTGTTATTTGTTGTAGTTTATGTATGTGTGTCCAGAGTAGATACCTGTACTACCAACATGCCTACTAATATCAGCTTTAAAATTGTTGTTGTTGTTAATTTTATTATTAGAATTTTAGAACCATGTAGGTATTCTATCAATAACTCTTTGTCATAAATATAATTGCAACTATTTCCCTCTAACACTGATTTTGTGAAGAGAAGATATTTATGACTTTTGTAAATGGTAATTGATCAGTTTGTTCCTCTTGTGAATGATGCTCTTGACTTCATTTCTACTTCTTAAGCCCAACCCACAGTCACAAAAATTTCTTCTTATTTCTTTTTCTAGAAGTTTACAGTTTTAGGTTTTATATACATAACCCAATTTTGGTTAACTCCCCCATTTGTACCATTCCTGTGCTCACCAAACTTTAAGTATCTTTTCAACTCCCCTGTGATTTCTCCTTTGAACCATTGGTTGTCCTGTTATGTGTTGGGTAATTTCTAGATATTTTTGAGTTTTCTATCTGTTTGTCTGTTACTTATTTCTGCCCTTATTATATTTTGGTTGCAGAAGATACTCAGTATAGATTCATGTATGAAGCTCATTATTTTGCATGGACACGTTTCATTGATATAGCTTGGTTACTTTTAATATCAGTTTTTTCCCATTTAACTGCTTTTGCATCTTTGTTAAAATCACTGTCCACCTCAGCAGACATTCATAGAACACTTCACCCAGCAACACATAAAGAACATTGTTTTCAAAAGCTAAAGAAACATACTTCCCGATAAACCGCATGTCAGTCTCAATAATTTACAAAGATTGAAAGCATACCAAATACTTCTGCAACCAAAACATAACAACATGAAGTCCCTGAAATATTCTTCTTTGTACAATAAAATCTAGACTTAAAGTTCTTAGAAGAATCTCAAGGCTGGTTCGATGTAAACATCTTAAAGATAAATAAGAATTGATTGTCTTTTGACCTCATGAGTTTTAGAAAACTTGATCTTACCTGAAAAGTTTTTCAGTAACACAAAAATAAAAAGTCCTTTCCATCAGTGGGATGTTTGTTTAAATCCAGTTTTATATGTGTAAGAAATTATTAGTTATCGTTCAGCTTTTTTGAGGAGAAGGGGTAATTTTCTGTTCTAACTGATGCACCAATTAAGCTAAATGGAAATCACAGGATACTCATGAAGTTGCCATGTGCTATAAACTGCAGGTAAATTCAAAACACACAAATACCTAAACCAAAGGATGATGGTACATAATAAAACTCAGCTCTATTCATTTGTGTCTGCCATCTCTTTCACAGAAAACACAATGCTTAGTTATAAGCATAAATAACTCCCCTCTCTCCCCTTGCCTCACTCGAATTATGACTCAAGCTGAACTGCAATGAGGTAGATCACATGATAGTGCTCATCACATGATAGAAACAAACAAAACATGAAAGTACTTCAAAAGCCCAGACACTCAGAAAAACATACATTTAGTCAAATCTGCTACACCAGCATCTCGGGGTGATGGTGTTGCATTCATTCTTGAAAGGTGTAAGCTTTTAAGAGGACAGAAGTTGTTCAATGCAATTTACTCTATCAGCCAAAAAGGACAGGACCTTGGTCTTTTTTTTCAGCAAGAATCTAGGGCTAGGTGTAGAAGTGGGCTTGAGTGTTGGCTGGTTATGAGGCTCAAAGCATCTCAGTACTACAGAGATATATCAGTTCAATAGAGATGTTAAAGCATTGTTATTGGAAGATGAAAAGGACAGGAAGAAACACCAAGAATTAACAGTGACAGATTTGGCAAGATTGTGGGTTCCAGACCAACTAACATAAAGAGACAGAACCAAAACAGATGATCTCAGGCTTTGCCATGAAGAGGAGGAGTGTCCTTGAAGACATTGTCAAGGCTGCCAGTTCAGTGAAGCAGAAAATAGAAACGTGAAATTCAGATTTCTCCAATTCTTCTTTTCTATTTCTTTTATTGTCTTCTCTATGTCCTATTTTATTAAGATCATAAATATCTTTTCTACTATTCCCTTATTCGAAACATAGTATTATTTGGGCAATGACTTTATTCAATTTTCTAACTCTGTCTCCTAACTTCACTGTTTTTTAACCAGTGATTAAGTATTTACACAGTGATTGAGTGTTTGATGACTTCTAATTTAAATTCAATATGTACCTACAGCATCAAATGTATCATTAAAGTATTCAGCTGTAATGCAATTTCTGGCATGATTGCCAAGCAAGCAATCATAGATACCAGTTGCCAAATATTAGCAATTGCTGCAGACTCCCAAGTTCCAGCCTGGGAGATGATGAATACATACACTACTTTGCAGGTGTCCTTTGGTTTCCTCTCCTGCAATCTTTTCTGCTGAAACCTGACCCTGCAATCAGTGCACAGACTATGTTTTCCAAAAGCAGCACCCAAAATTAGCAGTGTCTAAGCCCTTTCTGGACAATAAAAGTTAGTACAGGGCTGAGTGCACTGGATTTAGATTTGTGCATGATTGTATGATCGCCAAGGATTTAAAAATCTTTGTCTTTCATACGTTAGGGAAATAAAATATACTTTATGTGAATTTATAGCTACCAAACACTTCTGCTAGTAATGGAAACGCCACTGGTGTAATTCTCTCTCTGTCTGTCTCTCTGTCTTTCTCTCTCTCTTTCTCCCTTCCTTCCTCTTCCTTTCCTTCTCTTGAGATTTATGTATTTTTATTTTATGAGTGCTTGCATATATGTATGTATTCACACCACATGTATACCTGGTATCTGTGGAGGTCAGAAGAAGGTGTCAAAGCTCCTAAAACTGGAATTACAAGTGGGATGCTGTGTGAGTTCAGGGGATTTAACCCAGGTCCTCTTCAAAATCAGCAAGTACTCATTCTTTTTTAAGCTTTACTTTCATTTTTATTGGGGTAAGAGTGGAAAAGTGACAGTTATAAGAACAGAGGAGGCAGGCACGATAGAAGATAGCTAGATAGCATATACATACAGAACACTGGAAACTTACAGATTTCTTTCTTTTTTTGTGAGTCATGAAAGAATGTAATATTTAATCTAAGTAGTATAGAGGATGCATAAAAATAATAGAAGCTGGTGAGTTTATGTTTTCTGTTATTCAGCTTTGTGGAATATTTTATTTTATTTTCATTAGATATTTTCTTTATTTACATTTCAAATGTTCTCCCCTTTCCTGGTTTCCCCTCTGAAAAAAAAAACCCTATTCCCTCCCCTCTCCCCCTGCTCACCAAGCCACCCTCTCCGACTTCTGGGCCCTGACATTCCCCTACACTGGGGCATAGAGCTTTCACAGGACTACCGGAGGACTCAGCAATACCACTCCTGGGCATATACTCAGAAGATGCTCCAACATGTAATAAGGACACATGCTCCACTATGTTCATAGCAGCCTTATTTATAATAGACAGAAGCTGGAAAGAACCCAGATGTCCCTCAACAGAAGAATGGATACAGAAAGTGTGGTACATCTACACAATGGAGTAAATGAATTTATGAAACTCTTAAGGAAATGGGTGGATCTGGAGGATATCATCCTGAGTGAGGTAACTCAATCACAAAAGAACACACATGGTATGCACTCACTGATAGTTGGATATTAGCCCAGAAGTTCAGAATATCCAAGATACAATTCACAAACCACAAGAAGTTCAAGAAGAAGGAAGACCAAAGTGTGGATACTTCATTCCTTCTTAGAAGTGGGAACAAAATACCCATGGAAGAAGTTGCAGAGAAAAAGTATGGAGCAGAGAGTGAAGGAAGGACAATCCAGAGACTGCCCCACCTGGGAATCCTTCTCACATACAGTCATCAAACCCAGACACTATTGTGGATACCAGCAAGTGCTGGCTGACAGGAGCCTGACATAGCTGTCTCCTGAGAGTCTCTGACAGTGTTGGACTAATACAGAAGTGGATGCTCACAGCCATCCATTGGACTGAGCACAGGGTCCTCAATGAAGGAGTTAGAGAAAGGACCCAAGGAGCTGAAGGGTTTGCAGCCCCTTAGGATGAACAACAATATGAACTAACTAGTACCCTCAGAACTCCGAGGGACTAAACCATCAACCAAAGAGTACACATGGTGGGACTCATGGCTCCAGCTGCATACGTAGCAGAAGACGGCAAGCACTCTTAGTTGCTGAGCATCTCTCCAGCCCACAGTGACTCATCTTAGCACACTGAATGCAGGGGTTTCCCAGCAGCACAACACTTCTATACAGAATTTTTAATTCTTATTAGGTAAAACAACAACAAACCCCTCTCCTATTCCCCTGAAAATGAAGCAAATGCAAGCCATAACAGAAAGGCTGTCTTCTTTTTACTTCTAAATAAAAAAAGTCTCAGACCTATCCAAAAAGCCAAAGAGATTTAATAATTTCATTGTTGTTGTTGCTTTTTTTTTTTTTTTTCGTTTTTTTGGTTTGTGATAATTGAGGAATGCAAATGTCAAGTGTGCTGGAAGAAAATTCTAAATCAACATGAACACAATATTTAACCATGTATGTCCTCCAAGTTCATCAAACACAGACATAAAATGATCAACATTTAACACCAAAGAGTCCATAGGGGAAAAGTCTATATTTGATGGTAGAAATTAAAATATTTTGCTTCTGCTAATGTAGCTCATGAAGGAAGTGTATGATTTTATTTGCTTCAGTAATGACAATATTTGACACCTGCATGGTAGGACTTTTAAATATGTTTTGGCAACATATAAATAGAGAAAAGCAGTGGATCTTTAAGTTGTATTACTATGCTGCGATAAGTAAGAGAGACTAAGGCAAGCATGTGTGGCATATTCAGTACAGCCAAACTGAATGCAAGCATAACGAATCTTGTCACAACTTGTGATTTCAAGAATCCGAGGACACCAATGTTTATGCAGAATCAAACATTTTCAGAAACACGAGCCTATAATAAGGCCAGAGTGAAAAAGCTTTCTTTTTTCCTTGCAGGAAATTATAGTAATTTTTCTTTATTGTCCGCTTGTGATATTTTGGTACTGTAAAGCTATTATTACAGGTTTCAGAAGACCACCCTCTTGGACGGCATTTGAGTTGGTTACTAGCACAAATCAGGGGACAGTTGTTGAACCTGAAACCTGGAGGGGTGTGTATGTGTTGGGTTCAGAGCATGTACATCATGTGTCATCATCTGTCTGACTTTCATACTAGAAATAAGAGATGTCAAACACAGAATTTGAAGAAAAGTGAACACAGTTAAGCGGTTACAGGGAGAAAGAGAGCAATGGTATGTACAGGCTTACTAGAGCAGACTGCAGCTCGGTCTTGTTTTAAGACTATGAACCTAGATGTGGGGCTGGACAGATGGCTCAGAGGCTTTTCCAGGGGCCCTCAGTTTTGTTTCTAACACTCATTTTAGGTGGATCACAATCCTGTAAGTTTTTCTGGTCTCTAAGGGCAATTTTATACACGTGGCACATATGCACATACCTACACACACACACACACACACACACACACACACACACACACACACTCACACACACACAAATAAACAATAGTTTTAAAAACTAATATACCACCTGAAAATAGAAGTTATAACATCAGGAAATGAAAATAAATCAGAAAAAAGTAGAAGAATCTAGAATATTACTGCTAAGCTAAAAGAACAAAGTCGTTTATCAGGAATGTCAGCATCCCTGGCAGGAAGTTGAGGGTCCCAGAAGAAATTTCTTGCCTAGGCGTATTGTAATTTGTTATGCCATGTTCAGTTAGCATCTCTGGAGGCCTGCTCTTTTTTTTAAAGGGAAATGGAAGATGGGTGGATTTAGGGGAGAGGGTGCTTATGAGGAGGGAAGGAGAGAAAACTACAGTTGGGTGTAATGTATATAAAGCACAAAAGTTAAAATTAAAAATAAATGAACATGGATTAGTCATGTGCTACAGTAAACAAAACAGTACTATAGGGGATACAGAATACAAGGGATGGATCCTAGAATCAAAATTGGAAGAAAAGTTCTAGAACTTAGTTCCTGAATTATGAGCAATTACATTATCATCATTTAACCTATTGCTACAGACTGTGTGTGTGCCAACATAAAGCTGGACATTTCTTATCCACAGATGGGAACTGAAGTCAACCAGGGATTCTTCTTCAGGTTGATGGGACAAATGTCACTCATTCTGCTAAAATATTCTCTTGATCTATAAGAGTACTCAGGATGGCCAAGGCTCAACTTTGAGTATAGGTCTTAAAATCCTACTCATGGGTGATTTGAAACAGCCAAGCCTCCGTATTCCTGCTAGAGGGACCAATAGGCTGCTTCAAACTACAGTGTGGATGTTTTAGAAAGGTATAAATGTGTCTTTCAGTTGATGCTTGTGGTTTTGTATGGGAGAGTCTACTGTTCTCCTGGCCTTCCATGGTAGTAGTCCCTTCTCAGCTCAAGCAAAGCAGGTGAGGTAACTACCTCAATTAGAAGGACATCGTTAATAGTTTCTAAGCACTTCAACGAGGTGATTGATATATCTAGGATGCTGAACAACACCAGCTGGCCTTGAACTCACTGTGCAGTCAAGGATTCAAGGCTCATCTTGAACATTCTATCTTCCCATCTTTACCTACCAAGTTCTGGGTTTATAGGCATGTGCCACCACGCCCAGTTTGTGTACACAGAATTCAGAGCATTGTGTATATTAGACAAGCACTCTACAGACTGAGCCACATTACCCAATGGTAGTCCTTAATGTTAGCTATTTGATGTCTGTATATCTGGGACTCTTTGAAGATGCTACAAAATTCCCATTGTATGATGAGAGTCTGTGATGTTTGTCTTAAGAGTGATTTTCTGCATCTTTAGACACTTCCAGAGAAATTTTGAAAATGTACCAGAGATGATTAGTACATTCTTGCAATACCAGCCCTAGGGAGATGAGGTAGGACTGAACCAGGCTATATAACTAGGTATTCTTCAGCAACAAATGACAATACCACACATAACACCCTCTAACCCATACAACTACATTTCTATAATCTAGGCAAATTTTTCAATTGTTGTATTTAGATAATTTAAGTATTTGGCATATTATTAACTATTTTAGCATTTGTTTTAGAACAAATAACAAAGATACACCACTGTTTTGTAGAGTAAGAAAAACACCTGGGGAACTATGAACAAAATACAGTTTCCAAGGCACATATCTAGGATTTGCTAAAGATATCAGACAAGCCCTGGATATTAACCACATCCAGTATTTTAGGACAAAGGCTGCATTATATTAGCAGTTATCTGATTGGGATGATGAGGTATAGTGAAGAGGAAATCAAGGGGTAAGGAGAGGTATGAGTTTCATAAGTGATTCACAAAAGCTTTTGAGAGACACAGTTACCAAAAGAAGGAAAGCCTAGCCATCTATGGTATTTCCCATGCATTGTTACATTTTTTCCCAGCGTCCTTTGTACAAGGTGCATGATTCAAGCTGATTATTTTCGAAAGGGAAGAACTGATTCTCCCCAAAGTAGTACTATTTGCACAATATCTGAACTTTGATCTGTCCATTCAGTAGAAGTGTTTGATGCTGATGTGTACATGATTCTACTCACCCCGTGCCTCTTAACCCATTAAATCCATATAGCCAAAGGTCTAGAGAGAGACTCTGAAAATCAGGCTTAGCCATTGTTTTTTAACCTCAAGTTGCCACAGAAACATTTCAAAGAGCAAAGAGTTGGTCTGACTGGTCTCTGAGTTTTTATCTCTATTCCAATCTCAGAATTTCCATTTCATTTTTATATTGGGATGCATGGTAAGATTTTATTCAAAGAAAGACTTCCCCTGCTTAAGGTGTTTGAAAAATACTTATAATTTTCTGTAGGGAATCCACCTTCATGAAAGTTTTCACAACATAAACTTTCTGTTAGAGTGAGGAAAACTATCTCCCATTTTAATGCCTACAGTCATCTTATGGCAAATCAAAAGAAATTCACAACCACATATGCTACATACTCCATAAGTTGCTCAGAATTTTTATTCTATTCAGTAAGAGATAGTTTCTTTAGGCTAGAGGAAATGCAACATCAAGAAGCTATATACCTGGAGCAGCTGTTGTGGAAAATGCTTACGATCCCAGCACTCTGGAATTTTAGGTCAACCTGAACTATATAGGGAGGCCTTTCCTAAAATTAATTAACTAGCAAATAAAGAGCTAAAAGAAATCTCTTTACTCGGCCTCAAAACATCTCATGGGAATGTCTGTGAAATAGATGTAACATCATTCAGCTTTTGTCACATACAGGTGGCACAACTGATTTATTTGCCTATTTGTTTATCTTATTTATGCATGTATGTATCTACTTATTTAAAGCAAGAGTAGAGACCAGGCTAGCCATACTGCACAGTGTTATTCAAATAGGACATCTTGACAACAGTGGCTGTGTCTACACAGTGGGTGGATCAGATGAAGCACAGAGACCAGGAATTCCTTATGTGCATTGGCAACCCATTAACCAAGACCTACAAGACATCTTGGAAGGGGGCTTACTACAGTTTCCTGCATTGACTCTAGAACAGCAATCCACACAATTATCTTCTGAAAATGATCTTTGGGAAATTAATCACATATGCATTCCAGTCGTCTTTCCAGTTTTTCTGAGCTTTGGTAAGCCATCCCTAATATGCAAAGCAGGAAAATAAGTGAGCGATATGTTTAAAGAAGGTTTGTGTTTCACCAAAAACTAAAATGATTAATTCTTGAACAAAAATCAAGTTGGACAAGAGCCTTTTTAATTTTGGAAATTTTTGCGGCAAGGCATGGAAATAAAAAATGACAAGTGAATGAGCTGGAAATTGCTAGAATAACTATACAACTTTGAACTAAGCATCATAAATTGTAGATACTTGTTAAAATGCATACTACAGTTTCGACAAAGCAATACTAATGGGCGTAATAAATCTTACACTAGAGCACTCAAGTATCTAAAACAAGCACAAGACCAACCAAAGAAAATACTTCAAATGAGCAATGCTAAATGAATCAAGCCTTTTCTGGGTAGGCTGGGTCTCCTGGTTCTCATGGTTGGAAGTGTTTCAGATAGGTTTAGCATGTGTTCAGAAGTGTTTGTGCATACTAGTAATGGAGCAAAAAGCAATAAGAGATAGAACATTTATGTCATAATAGATATTCTAAATCTGCTTGGCTCAATGATATGAGGCAGAAAATTAGTTGGATTTTTAAAAATAGAACAGTAAACTAGAAAGGAATTGTTGATTGCTTGGATTTTTACCCAAAGTTTGTCCTTACACACACACACACACACACACACACACAAACACACACACACACAAACACACACACAATTTTTTTATAAAGTTGGTTAGTAAAGTATATGTAAAATACTTGAAAATATATGATCATTAAGTGTGTGAGAATAATGAAAATTATTAGTATGTGTAGCACGCATATTCTACATTATGTGTAAATTCTTGGGCTAGTGAAGAATAAAATCCTTTATGTATAAAATGTGGTTATTTGTTCTCCCAAGATGTCCCATTTCATTTTCATTGATCACCTGGTGGGAGAGGAACCATGAGAGTGTTTTAAATACTAAGGTAGATACTAAAGTTGAATTGTGCGGAGCTTCTCAGCAGCATTTCCAAAGTTGTCAAAAATCAGGGGCATTAGCTTTCTTTGCTATCTCATTCTCCCTCCTCACCACCCCAAAGGAACGGCTATTTCCATCCCCTAACGCCAATTTCACCGATTTCTTGCCATCCTCCACTTCCCCATACAGGCAATGAGCAATCTGGTGCTGTTCACCCGGGAGGTGTACAGAGCTGGCAGGCTTGGATGCTCTCCTTAAAGTGTGTGTAGAAGGGATGGAGGTGTAGAATGCATGGGTGGAATTCACGATGCTGAAAGTTTTAGAAAAAGGGAGGAAATGCCTTTGCTAACTCAATCATTTTCCGCTGACAGTAGCCTGCCTTGGGGAAAAGGAGTGCGTTTCTGTGATTCTTTTCTTTTTAACCTTCAAGATTGTTCAAATGTGGCTTTCCTTTTTTACTAGACAGGGCTCAATGAGCCACATTTCCCCTTTTTCTCTGGAGGACCCTGGCTGTTTCCAGAGCTGACAGAAAAGCAAGGCCAGCAGTGATCTATCC
>JADRCD010179345.1:0-11117 GCA_019843815.1 Montemys delectorum
AAAGAGCTGATGTGGAGAGATTAGATGAGGGATTAAGTCATAGAGTATGTCTGGATATTGTTCATCCCATGGAAGAGCTGGTATCTGGCATCAGGTCACCTGACATGGGTGTGTGAGCAGGTCTTCAGGACATCTGAGATACAGTTAGACAGCCCTACCAGCCTGCACTTCTCTGAAGTGGCATCATTACGGCTGGGCTTAAGTAGGTACTGGAATGTAGGCCAGTCCTGCGAGCCATGGGTCACTTCCAAGAGGTCTGGGACATGTTCCACTTGTCCCTCTAGACTTACTCCACCTTTGCTATCTACCATCCACCACAGAGGTGACCATTTCCAGTTTCATCCATCCATGACCTCATCTCCAGCTTCCTATTACATTTGTCTGAAAATTATAGACAAATCAGAGAATCTGAGTAAAGATGAGTCCTCTAATCTCCTGCTAGGTCACAGGTTGGAACGAGTGACTATACACCTTCTCTTTGGAAACTGTGGGTTTTCCTGAATGATCCTCCCTTCCCTCTTGCTTCCTTTGGGTTCTGATAAGTCTTCCCTCCCACACCTGTGGAATCCTAAACTAATAATGGTTCACCATCATTGCCAGTTCCAAAGAACACTCATGTTTCTCTGGTTGCCCTCAATCCTACTTGGTTCCCTTGCATGTGGCCCCTTCCACAAACTACTAGAGTATGTGACCTCCAACATCTGTGGACACTCTGCACAAGGATGCATGATGCTCAGCCCAGAACAGGACACTTACTCATTTCTGGAGTTATGTAGTGCGCTCGTTGCTGTACCTACCTGTGCAACTGGAAAATTCAGTACGACGTTACCTTCAGCAACAGGCAGATCCTGCTTTTAAGTAAAATAGCAGTCAATCTCTTAATCCTTCTCACCCACACTCTCACTCTCTTCCTCTCAGTCTCCTCTACCAACCACATTAAATATGCACACCCCACTCCTATCTCCTTGACTCCTCTTCATGTTTGGTCTTTATGACTGATTCTAGACACTGTCACCTGCTATGAGCCCAGCGAGCTGGGAGAGTGTGGCATCCTCTCAGTTCCAGTGCCCTAAATGCAGCTCCATCCTTCATTCTGCCAAACGTTAAACATTTTAAATCCCAAGGAATGATTATGATTGGTCTGTTTGTATTCATGTGCCCATTTTTTAATCTGCCACTATGCTGCAAAGATCAGGGGGCTAAGCTACGATTGGCTGCAGCAGGGTCACATGACTATTCTGTAGTGGCAGAGCAGGATGTTCTAAATCATATCCAGTTAGGACTACAGCTTATATAGGGGTGGGCAACAGTCCCTAAGAAGAAAATTCTGAAGAAATAAAAAATCCCATATGTTCTACATAGCCACTGATGGATGTAGAAATAGGCCAACAGAAGCTGCTTCATGTGCCTTTCAGATGTCTGCCAGCAGCCACTCTCTCTAGTACTCTCTCTTCCAACCCTGTCTCTTGCTCTCAGCCACCCTGCCCTTGTCTCGCCTCTTCCCAGCTATGCTTGGCCTCTATATTTGGCCTCCACCATTGAATGGTGCCCTGCCCTTGTCTGGATTTATGTGTGTCTGTACCTGGCCTTGCCCCCTGGACTAGACACCACTTTCTCTCTGCCATGGGTGGCACTGAGGGATGGGGTCAGTATGGCAGCAGGTCAGTTCTTCTAGAAACTTGCCCTGCAGGGTGGTGCCTCAGACCCCATCCATGAGTGTGAGGAAGGTAACTAGGTTTAGAAAGACAGTACAATAGAACAGGGTTCCTGAGCTCAGGTAAAAGACAGCAGAAGTCTAAGCCTCAGGAGAGGAAAAGCAGATTTTGGAAAGATGGCCTCCCAGCACCATGGCTGGGCTTGTCTGGTCCTGGGCACCATAGGAGACACATTCTGCCTCCATCCTTTGTCCTGCTGCTTTGGGTGAGGCATTTCTTGTTTCTGAACCTCTTCCTTGACTCCATATATCCATCCTATAGGCACACTGAGATGATACATGTCCTGTTCCTGGTGTACTGATGCTCCATAGTCTGCTATTGTCTAAGAACAGCTGGGTGCCATGGCAGACAGACTGCAAGAAAGGGTTCTCTCACTGTGGTGCTTCTGTTAGCCAGGCTTCCCTGAAGTCCTTCTAGGATCCAGGGTCTTTTGGATCTTCTCTCTTCTAGAATCCCTCTCCACACTGTGAGGTCAGCTCCCAGGAAATGGCCACAACTATTTTATCCAAGAAATGATACTTACCACTTTTGCTCACATTGATTGGCCAGGTTTAGCCTTATGGTCTGCTGAGATGCAAAGTACACTGGGAAATTGAACTGTTTAGAAGCCTGTTTTCAGCAATTAATTCTACATAGGAGGGCGGGGGTGGGGAGAGGACCATGATCTTTGTGTCGTCCATATCCACCTCTGGTATTATAATTATCTTTTTCTCCTCCTACCCTACCAAAGTTCTTCTGCATCTAAGACTGGGTGTCAACATTCTAAGGCCAGGAGCTACAGAGTCATAAGGCTTAGGTGGGAGGGACACAGGGGAGGTCTATTCTCCTTCCCTCCGATACAGGATAAGGACAGAAAGGAGAATTCCGAGGCTGAGCCTCTCACTAACAAGCTCAGCAAGTCACAATCAGGAAGCCACTGGCAGATGTGCCTGAAGCTTTGCTTGGGATGCCATGGAAGTGGAAAACAGGAAGGTATGCTATGCCCAGGATGCTTAACAGTCAGTCAATGGAGCCAGTGTGTCAATCACTTTCTATAAATGGGGACTATTGTGGAGACATTTATACCTGTCCCCAACTCTCCTAAACCCTCTTAGCGCTCCTGCATTGAATCTTGTGTTTCCAGGCTTTCTTTCCTTCTGCTCAAATGGCTTCTCCCTGGAGGGTGAGAGCCCAGGGAGATTTTGGTTCCCAGCTCCACTGCTGACGATCGGCTGTGTGGCCCGAGGTGAGTCATTTTATCTCCTGGAGAGAAATGAGCCACTGCTCAAGCATGTTGGAGAGATGAAGGCACGCTGAGTACCAAGCACAAGGCAGAAGCACACACGGTAACCGTTCTGATCCATAATTAAAGCTGTGCCATAGACTGACAGCTTGAGGCCAGCTAACTGCTGGGAGACAACACTGGCTCCAGCATAGCTGACAGTCACTCAACAGCAGTGCATCCTTAAGCAAGTGACCTCTGATTCTTCTGTTTCCTCAAGGTGCAACAGTGTTATTAGCAGGACCTGGCCATAGGGTCACGAGAACAATGTGTATAAAGTACTGGGCAAGAAGCTCCAACCAATGCCGGAGGCTGTCGTTGTCATCACTGGGTATGCTTTGGAGAGCAAGGTGAGGCTCTGCCCTTGGTCTCCCCTCATGCCAGACATTTATGACTAGGACTATTGCTTCTCTTCTGAGGCTGCTCATTGCGGGGCCTGGAATCTGGCCAAGGAGGAATGTTATCTAAACCATGGTTTTCTGTCCTGATTGCAAGTTAAAATCACCTGGAGAGTTTTTAAAATTTTTATACCTAAGGGCTGGGGAGAGATGGCTAATCAGTAGAGTTCTCTGTCACGCAAGCATGAGGACCCACATTCAATCTTGAGCATCCATGTAAAAGCTGGGCACAGCCACGTATACCTGTAATATCAGAGCTGGGGAGGCAGAGACAGGAGGATCCCAGGGACTTGCCAGTTGTCCATTTCATGTTCAGTGAGAAACACTGTCTCAAAAACTATGGCGGAGATTGGTGGAGGAAGACACCAGCACCAGCTCCTGCCCTACACACATGTGCACATGTACCTGCATACACAGATCAACACATATGTACACATGCACAAGCAAAATCCTTTTACCTACACAGCTTTAGTTCTCCATTGCTGAGTGCCTCAGGTGTTGCTCCTTCTGTAGCCAGATATGAAAACTGATAAGTACTGAATTGTGTGATTTATACAAACAATGTGATCAATTTCAGCAATTTGGAGGAGGACACATGTGATTTCAACTCAATTTAATTGAGAAGGAAACTGAGGCAGAGAACAGGGACATGAACAGTAGATCAGGGATCAGCGTGCACAATGCAAAGTAAACTGTAGTCTGAGCCAACATTGCATTGATGCACCTGTTGTATGGAGGGTTATCATTCAGGGATGGTGGCTTCCTCTGGTGGTAGAAGGGACTCCAGGGACTCCAGAGGCTCCAAGGAGATGCTGTATGCAGCTTGGGAGCAGAGCAGAAAGATAAAAGGACTCCAGACCTGCTGTGTGGGAGAGGTCACCCAACAAGGTCTATCCTGAAAGAGGATAGCAAGGAAAAAGCCAAGTCCGAGATGTGAACAAAAACACTCATGGGAGGGATGCTGAAATCGAATAAAGTCTGTGGTTTAGCTGACAGCATTGTACCAAAGTCCACTTCTTAGTTCTGAGAAATAGGGCATTAGCTGGGGTATTAGCATTAGGAACTGGGCCAAGACTCTCCTGTGGAAGTCAGTTTGGGGAAATAGTGTATGTCTTGGGTGAAGGAGGGGGGTGCTTGAAAATGAGCCCTCACTTTGTAGGCCAGGCTGACCTCCAGATCAGGATCCTTCTGCCTCAGTTTCCTGAGTGCAGAGATTAAAAGTGTGTGCCACTATACCTCATTGATAGTTCAAGTCTAAAAATCGAAAGAGGTGATGTTGTAAGATTCCTCAGGGTTACGCAAAGCGGCAGCCCATGCCTGTGCCACATTGATGGGAGGTCCTTCCAGCCTGAGTCCACACCTTACTGGAGAGAGAAACCCCCACAGTACTTGCTGTTGGTACTGCTAGTCTCCTGTGTCTGTGGTTACCAGGAAATGGAGACCCTTGACAGCTGGCCTGGCCTCCTGCTACTATGGTGAAGGCGTTCACAGTGCTATAACCAGGAGGTGGTAGGCACTGGGCAGTGCAGCAGCCCCTAGGGAGACAGGATCCCGACAGCCATGCCAATAGTCACCACCCTGTATCTCACAAAGTCAAAAGAGCTCAGTGTCCAGTGAGTCTTCTGGGATGCTCATGGTGAGAGGGAGGCACAGAATGAGTTCTGTTTCCCCAGGAGGATGGGGTATATAGCAGGATGAGGGCAAAGCAGAAGTTAAGAGCACAGAGTAGCCAGTAAAGAGCCTAACTGGATCAAAAGGTCAAGGCTGGGGAGACATCTCAGCGTATGACACACCTGACTTTCAGACATGAGGACTTGAGTTCCCGTTCTCAGAGCCCACATGTGGTCAAGGGTAGCAGCATCTATAACCCCAGAACCTCTACAGCAAGATGAATGGTGGAGACAGGGGAATTCCCAGAAGCTCACAAGGCAGCCAAACTCATGTTCACGGCAACAAATAACAAAAGAGAGATCCTGTCTCAAAAGGATGGTAGGTGAGGACTCCACATATGTGCTATAGCATAAACACACCTATGCTCACGTATGAACATATACCCACATGCCCAAACACACACTATTAAAACAAAAACAAACAAACAAAAGATTCGAGGCCACCTGACAACAGAGTGAGCTCAAGGCCAGCCTGGACAGCTTAGCCAGAGTCTGTCTCAGAAGAGAAAGGTAAAAATAGAAGGTATATCTCAATGAATGAGGGCAAAGGAGATGAAAAACACTGGACAGAATGCTGAGCAGTGTTCTATGGTGAGGAATAAAAAGGCAGCCCAGTGCTATCAGATCTCCAGACTCCAGCTCAGAGCTGAGCATCAGAAGCTAGCCCCACCTCCTGACAGTCCATCAAGCTCTCTCTAACTGTCAGGGGCCATGCAGGATGTCCTGCAGCCATATGCCATTTGGGTGGGACTCACAAAGACTGTCAGTCAAAACCCATCAAGAAATAAATAAGGATAAAAGTTGGGAGTTTAGAGGGTTAGGAGAGCATTGTGCAGGTCAAGACAGTTAAGCACATGGAACAAAATCATGTTTCCAAGGCCAAGTGCAGGGGCCAAGAAGGAAACCCCAAGTCCATCTTATTCCCAAGTCTACACTTCTCAATAGATCTTAAAGCCTTCCCTACTTGGAGCTAGCATCACTTAAGGTGGAAAGTAGAAAATCTTCCCCCAAGCAGCTGACCAGGGCCAGGAGAGGGAGGATATCCATGACTATCCCAGCACCTGAGGCTGGCCGCCCATTTCTCCAAACACCAGACACCAGATGATGGGGTGGGAAGAGATGTGAAACAGTGTCAGGCCTTGGTGACAAAGGTAGAGCCAAGCTAGTGACAATACAACCACATTGACAGTAATTGCTTCTGCCACACTGTGTTCCAGGTTGCAACATGACTAACAGAGCTGCAGGAGGTGTGTCAAGTGTTTATGATTGACAAACAGAGCAGAGGGCCCTGTAGAGAGGAGGCTGCTTCTGCCTGCCCCCTCTGTCTTCAGAGTGCCTACTGCTGGTAACAGCAGCTCCTCCTCCTTCTTGTTTATCCACACGCCTCCAAAAGTATTGGGGGCTCAGAGCCCTTACTACTCTCTGAGACCCACGACATTTTTATTGATCATCCATTCACTATTGTCAAATGACGTTTTAATCTTTTTATAATTAGCATACAGGACACTAGATATGTTATATCTCATTCTGACGTTTTTCTAAACAAAGCATGTTTTAGAGACTCCATACCCAGTATATTCACAACCTCACTGAGTCAGGCAGATACAAAGTGGGGGATCAGAGGCTCCTGACATTTTTAAAAACTAAACTACCCAGACAGCCCTGGCATATCTCGAGTGAACAGATTAACATTTTCACACCTTTAGGAGAGGAGAAAACACAAGGCAGCATAATTATAGTCTTCTTATGATAATTACGAGAATGTTCTAATATTATCAATTTTGTGTTCCCTGTGGGCAAGTGAGGTCCAGGAAGGGAACATCAATTTTAAAGTTTTAGAATAAATGTCTTCTTTCAAACTCCACAGGTTAATCTCTGAATAGAACGGGTTTGCAGCTCTCTTTTGAGTTTGATGTCAGAAGTCTAAACGGTATTTCTCCAACAAGAATATTGCTTGTGAATATACATGCCCTAGATATACACACTGGCATCTATCATGCCAAGCAGACTGTGTAACAGAGCCTCATAAACAGCCATGCATATGGCCTTAAAACCGCCTAAGGAAGGAACTAGATTCAGCCCATTTCCCATGGAGGAAGTCAAGAGGGAAGAGGGCACAGGGATTCACCCAAGATCACACAGCCATGGAACAGTGAGTAGGCATGGGTCTGACCTCGGGGTGTCTGTTCTGCACTGTGGGCTCATAAGCCCCATTCTGTGGGTGCACGATTGAGTCCACGGGTGAATTCCAAGTCACACAGATACCACCATCACTAAAAATGAGTCTCAGGAATACTCACCCCTCCACCAAAAGCAGCAAATCATCAGAGGCAGCAGGTACTGAAGACCCTATCTCCCAAGCTGAGCACTGCACATCCTTCCCTCCCACCCTGCCCCAGCCCTAGGCAGGAGCCAGTTAAAGTTCAGATACGAGGATTTCCCCCACAGACTAGTGCATAGAAAGCTTGGTTCGCAGTGTGGAGTTGTGGGACAGAGCAGACCATAAAGACATTGACTTCATCAGTAGATGAGTCCATTGATAGGTTCAAAACTTGAACAGACTGTGGGAGGTGGTGAGTGAGAGACTGTGAAAGTGAGGCACCCTGCTAGGAAAAGTGGATGCTGTGTATGTCCTGGAGGGCTACACTACCAACCTGATTCTACCTGCCACTTCTCTGCTTCTTTGTAAAAGTTTTCTTTCTCTTTACTTTTAATAAAGAGTCTCAGGTAGCCTAGGCTGGTCCCAAACTCTCTGTGTAGTTGAGGATGATCTCAAACTTCACATCCTTCTGTCTCTACCTCCCTTCCAAGTACTAGAATGTCAGGCCTATGCCTTCATGCCTCATCTGTATATTGATAAGGATCAAATTCAGGGTCTCATGCATGTACCAACTGAGCTACCTCCCAGGCCACTCCCCTGCTTCTCGGTCACTATGAGATAAGCAACTTTGTTCTACCACAGGCCCTTGCCGATATGATGCTGCATATAAATTTGTTTTCCTTTTGCTGTAATAAAATGCTCCAACAAAAGTAACTTAAGAAGGACAGGTTCATTTTTTTAATTAGGTATTTTCTTTATTTACATTAGAAATGCTCTCCCCTTTCCTGGTTTCCTCTCAGAAAAAACCCTATTCCCTCCCTGCTCCCCTTACTCACCAACACCCTCTCCCACTTCCTGGCCCTGGCATTCCCCTACACTGGGGCATAAAGCCTTCATGGGACCAAGGGCCTCTCCTCCCATTGATGACCAACTAGGCCATCCTCTGCTACATATGCAGCTGGAGCCATGAGTCCCACCATGTGGACTCTTTGGTTGGTGGTTTAGTCCCTGGGAGCTCTGGGGGTACTAGTTAGTTCATATTGTTGTTTCTCCTATAAGGCTGCAAACCCCTTCAGCTCCTTGGGTCCTTTCTCTAGCACCTTCATTTGGGACCCTGTGCTCAGTCCAATGGATGGCTGTGAGCATCCACTTCTGTATTTGTCAGGCACTGGCAGAGCCTCTCAGGACACAGCTATATCAGGCTCCTGTCAGTAAGCACTTGCTGGCATCCACAGTAGTGTCTGGGTTTGGTGATTGTATATGGGATGGATCCCCAGGTTGGGCAGTTTCTGGATTGTCATTCCTTCAGTCTCTGCTCCACATTTTGTCTCTGTAACTTCTTCAATGGGTATTTTGTTCCCCCTTCTAAGAAGGATCGAAGTATCCACACTTTGGTCTTCCTTCTTCTTGAGTTTTATGTGGTTTGTGGATTGTATCTTGGGTATTCCAAGCTTCTGGGCTAATATCTACTTCTCAGTGAGTGCATGCCATGTGTGTTCTTTTGTGATTGGGTTATCTCACTCAGGATGATATCCTCTGGATCCATCCATTTGCCTAAGAATGTCATGAATTCATCGTTCTTAATAGCTGAGTAGTACTGCATTATGGAAATGTACCACATTTACTGTATCCATTCCTCTGTTGAGGGACATCTGGGTTCTTTCCAGCTTCTGGCTATTATAAATGTAATCTCATAGTTCAAGGTACAGTCTACCGTGGTGAGGAAGCCAAGGCAGCAGGAACTTAAAGCAGCTGCTCGCTTGCATCCACAATCTGGAAGGAGAGAAGATGCGTGCCTGCTGTTGCTCAGCCCTTTTCTTCATCTAAGCCAGTGATCCTCAACCTTCCCAATGCTGCGACCCTTTAACACAGTTCCTCAGGCTGTGGTGTCCCCAACCATAAAATTATTTCATTGCTACTTCATAACTGTAATTTTGCTGCTATGAATTGTAAGGTGAATAGCTGATATACAGGACACATACACACATAAAGGAGTCATGTCCCGCAGGTTAAGAACCAATAATCTATACCATTCTGGATTCTAGCCAGGGAATGGCAGCACCTACAGTACAGAACTAAAGTTATCCTCCATGGCATGCCCAGGTTGACTCTAGATTCTGTCCAGTTAACAAGTAACACTAGCATCACACTCTGCTTTGCAGGCCCAGAGCAGGGGAACCTGAGGACTGTGGACTGATCCCCTAGGCCCCATGAGTTCAAGTACATCATTTCTGCTCTAGGGTATGCCTCACAGATGGCAAGTTAACACAGAGTCTGCCTGCAAGGAGCTCCCAGGGAAGTCAGTTGGGGGAATGCCTAAGAGCTTCTGGCTGCTTTTCCAACAGACCTGCTGTGCAGAGCCGGGGTTCAAAGTTGTCTGGGAACTTTCTCCACTCAGTCTCCTGTGGAAGCCCAGCTCAGACATCTTCCCCAGCAAGCTAGCCCCCAGCCTGCTTCCCACATCAGCATCTTGCCTTAGTTTCTTCTCGGTGTTGAAGTCTAACGTCTTCTCGTGGATTCACGTCCCTCTTCATTTGTTCATTGTCTCTCTTTGTCCATCAGAATTTAAGCTCTAGAGGGCAGGGTGGAATGGAAGGAGGGAGAGGGAAAGGAAGGAGAAGGGAGGGAGACTATCTCCCTTGCATCTGGTGGCTGGCACACAGTGGACCTTGGATGGCATCTGCAGCCTGGAAGCTGTTTTGAGAATGAAGTGGCCATCTTCTCAAAGTGCTACTTTTCCGATCAGTTTTGAGCGCCTGTTGCAGGACTGTTAGGACTGGAGGGGTCATGAGTGGCACATGTGGGAATTATTGTGTCTGCTAAATAGTGCTGAAGCCTTGGTGCAGTGAGAGCCAGGAATGAAGCCTCCACTTGACCTTTACACCAGTCATCCCAGCCCTGCCCTCCTTGCACCTCAAAATGGCTCAGGGGAGCCTTCTGATCACATGCCAACCATTGGAGTGAGCAAGGTGAGAGGGACGAGTTGGGCTCAGCTGGAGGAAGATAGAGCCAGAGCCTCTTTTCTATAGTACCCACAGTCTACTAGGGTCTCTGGCTTAGAGCCTAGGGTATATAGTATGGTGAGGCTCAGGCTTCTAACAGTGGTAACCCCAATTGTGAAGAGGAGGAAACTAAGCCCAGAGGTGCCCAAGCATTCACTCAGCCACCCAACAAACCAGGGAGGAGCCCAGCCTGTCTGGATCCAGGGCCTCCTCTTGTTGCCTCTCCCTACTTGCTAAGTGGTTGCATTTGGTCCCTATGGATGCTATAACAAGATCCCTTCAACACTAGGGCTCAGAAAGATGTGGAAGTCCTGGAGAAAGCCTGCTTCCTTGCCTTTTGCAGCTCCTACAGGATGCTTGCCTTCCTTGTTACAGCATCAAACCTAGTCTCACAACTCTCCCTCCCTTTCCCCCTGTCCTTCACCTTCTCTGTATCCCTCTTATAGGGACCATTTTTATTACATCAGTACCCCTATGGTGACTGGATCAGGATCATCTCCTCAAGTCAATATCATTTCATTTTATCAACAAAGTCTCCTTTGCAATATATGTTCACATATCATGGGGCACTGAGGCTAGAATATACCCATCTTTGGAAGGCCATTGCTCTGTTCAGAATGATGAGGTCAAACAGCAACTACCCGGATCTCATAAGATAAGATAAGATAAGATAAGATAAGATAAGATAAGATAAGATGAGAGGAGAGGAGAGGAGAGGAGAGGAGAGGAGAGGAGAGGAGAGGAGAGGAGA
>JADRCD010179354.1:0-24920 GCA_019843815.1 Montemys delectorum
CCTCAGCTCCATGATGACAGGGGCTCTGTCCATCTTGAGTCCCTCTGATTCTTGGGACTCCATCACTGCAGATGCTGAGAAATAGTTGTTGAATATATTGGTTTGTGAATAAATTAGTGATGAATGATTTCTTTGATTTACTGTTTAGCAAATCTTCTGTTTTAAACTAATAAAGAGCAAAAATGAATGAATATTTTTATGATGGCCAACTCCTAACTAGAGCCAAAAGATCAGGCTAGTGGATCATTAACCTCTTGTGTATGATACATGGGTTTCTCAATAGCATCCCTTTTTGTTCTACTAAGAGCTGAATATAAGTAGGGACCTGATTCTTAGTACATTGACAGTATACAAAGAAACTTATGATGGAGGACAGGAAGATGATAGTGAGATAGAGAAAAATGATTGGAGAGAGTTATACTGTCAAGGTCATTGCCTGAGGCTCGATTAAGCTGCACTGTCTGAGAAGTACATAGAACTGTGTACTCAAAGAATGGAAAGCTGGACATGGTCTACAAGTCCCAGCTACTACAGGACGAATATTTCTCTTTCCGTCCCAAAGAGGAAAGAAATAAGGCTTATGGTCGGAATGGATCACAAGGTAAAGAATTATTCTCATGACTGCATGTGAGGTGGGATGCCACCATGGTGAATATCACCTGGGAAATTGTACTGTATTATCAGCATTATTTTTGTAGAAATATATTCCATTTCTTTTTACCTTGGGTGAAGATGATGAAATAATGTTTCTCTATTCCGTGGGCAACCCTACACATGAAGGGATGGGATTCTGAGTAAGACAGCAATCAGAGAGGAAAACTTCTCCACATACAGCTAGAGTAAAACTCACATTTAGAAACACAGGGCATAGGTGATATAGCAGGAACATGGAAAGGTTGAGCTTAGCCAAGGTGAGGGTGTGTGTGCAATTGAACTGCCTCATATCTCTAGGAAGTAGAGCTAGGAAGAGACAAGGAGAGAAAGAAAGCAAGCATGCAAAATCCTGAGAGCTGACCTCACCTGCAGAAGAGACACAGTTCTATGCCTTTCTACCGCCCTCCCCCCAAAAAAACATCACTCAAAGAGAAGCAAGTGTTTCCATTGGATACAAAAGCACACTTGCCATAAGTGCCAAGGGCATGTGGGGGACCAGGGGAATCCAGCTGAATTACCAACACTGCCTGACTTCAGGGGAGCATACACTTGAGAGTGGAGAGCAACTCTCTGTGAAGCACTCAGCTACACCCTGACCCACTCATGCTTCCTAGACTGAAGCTAAGGTGGTGTTTGCTAGTTATCTTCCCAAAGAGATGGGGGAAAGTACTAGTATTTATTGGTAGAGAGTCATACCTGTCATTATTGGAACCTTATAAACAAATGACCCCTTTAAAAATTGAGTAGACTGAAACCAAGTGGATTTCTTGACCTACAACCTATTAAATTGTGTAATACTGTCATTTCAGCGAGTCTAGCTAATCCTATATATCATCGTCTACCTCATTACCTATGTCTTGTATTCCTAAATATGAGTTAGGCTCCAGCTCAAATTGCTTACCACAGGAGTAATTTGTAAGTATGCTTGAAATTTCATTTTGCTATTTAATAATCTTTTATTACACAGGTAGGAAATTACCATTCACTTGGTATAACTTAAAGAAGAGCAGCTTTTCTCTCCACCTCCATCTTATACTCCTCTTACGTCATCTAATACAGCTCCTGGAAATATCTAGATGCAAATCTATCTCTTTTTGGTTGAAAGTTTGTACTTATTTTTGGGGTGAAGGACTCTAATGTTCTTGATGGCAGCATTTTATTCTAGATCCTTTATTGAAAAAAAATAATGGGAGTCATACTCTATTACAATCTGCAACATAATGGAGTAGTGATAAACCTCAGTTTGACTTCAGTCAAGGCAAGGGCAAAGTTTCCCAGTTGAGAGCATCTCAAGTGAACAGGAGCCAGCTAAGGTCGTCAGTGTGCTGGTATTTTGAACTCATTCTATTCTTATGAAGAAATTGATAAGCACTAATCACTGATGCCCTGGGTTCCCAGGCACAAAGCCTGACCATGATGGCAACCTTTTTTACGTAAGATCTCATTCCTTCAATGTCTGTGAGAAAGCACAAAGCAATGCATAAATAGAACTGGTGAGAACCAGATGCAAATGTTTGTGACTAGTTTGCAGTAAACTCTACTCAACAATTATTGACCCATTGGCTCTTATGGATTTATTGGAAAAGAGAGAGAATATGAAAATTTCCAGTTTGCAACAAGGAAACATGCCAGTTCTTCATTGATCAGTCTTTACTCTTTTTCCTCACTTGCCCGTGCATATCTTTCAACCTAGACTTACTCCCCAAATGAATGAAGAAGCCAGCTTAGGTGACAGAGGATTTGGATTGTTTGTTAAGTTCTAAATATCTATACACTAAATCTGTTTATATCACTTTCTATGGATTTGGACAAGCTGTAATTTCTCTAAGCATCCTGTTGCTCATTTACATCGATTGTAAGATTGCGGATGTGGTAAGGCAATTTTCTGCAATATAGTATAAGCTACCAAAAGGACAGAGGGTAATTTTTTCCTTCTGCTACTTCTAGAGCTGCCACTGGCACCATCACTAGCCTGCTTCCAGTATCTGAGATAGCTCATCCCTATAGAGTTAGGCTTGGCCACTGCTGCTCCAAACACTCCCAATCATGCTCTTCCTACAAGTCTCTTGGGAGACACGAGAGGAGGTGTGGTGAGATGGAGAAATAGGACATCATGTGGGAGAAAGGGAGGGAGGGAAAGCTTGTTGAAGTGCAGGGGACAGCTGTGGGATAGGAAAAGAAGTGGACTGAAGAAGGAAAACAAAAGCTGAGTCCCTTGTTGCCACTGGTCCATAAAGCCACATCCTTGATGAGCAAAAGGAGCATCTCTTCTCCAGAAATCCACCTCTAAGTCCATCTCAGTCCCTGTGCTTGGAGGAAGCCTGGCTGTAGGCACTGATTTATACAAAGCTGCCTTCCCAAGAATGGTCAACCTCACATACAAAGTGCAGGAGAGCAAACAAGATTTCAAACTACTCCAAAAGAGAAGAGTTGAAAAGACTGTAAGGGTAGAAGAATGATAGTATTCTTATTTGAGAAAGGACCAAATGTTCTAAGAATTGGGGTTCTGGAGAATCATTAGGTATAGGGATGAAGACACTTGTGGGGCTACAGGCAAAGCCAGTGGCTTCTACCAGTAGTGAAAGGCTAAAATGGTCATTATCCTGCATCCTGGAGCAGAAGCTCAGGGAAGCTCCCAGGCTGGCTTGTCAGAGATGCTGCTTAAAGTTTTCATTCATTCCTGGTTTAAGCATCCATGATCAATAGAAGGAAGATCCAAATTACCCAACATTTTGCTGGTCTATTGAGAATCCCCAAGTGTTGTCAGTCTTCAGTGTGCACACACTAGATAATGGAAAAGGCTAGTCATAAATCTGAGATTCAAACTTCAAATGGACTCAGACTCGCCATGCCTCTCATAGTATTAGGTACTTTCAGCCACATTCACTTGCTATAAATCTCACACCCTGCCACTCTCACACTAACTTCCTGTGCATGGTCCATGCACTGTGATGAATAGCTCTGACCCACCACTAAGGAGTCAGTTAGTGGAAACTTCCAGGGGAATCTTCAGCTGGCAGTGATCAGCTCTGAGACATCCTACCCTTTAGTAATGATAGGATGCTGGAGGCCTTGTATGCCTAACTAGTACAGTACCCTGAACAACTCCTCAAAGGCAGGTCATGGACAGAGGCAGGAATTAGGAAACAGAATGGAGTTCCTTCTTTCTATCACCCACTTTCTAGCTATATAGAGCCTTCTTTGTCACTGGTGATGTTTTTACAGACCTGGTACCATACTTTGAGGTAACTTACCAACCTTTTGGCATGTAATAAATTATGTCTTCTTACTGTAATACCTGTGTTATAGCTACTAGAACAGCCTCAAACTGAAGTCCACGCGGATGCTAAGTGAAAACAAGGCTGCCAGCAAATCATCTTGGGACCAAGATGAACATGATCCATTTGGCTCTGACCATTACTAGAGCTTCCCCAATTACTGAACCATTTCTTTCTTGCATGTTTTTGATAGATAGATAGATAAACAAATAAATAAATAAAACAACCCTACCTGTCCTTCTTCTCACTCCATCAGAGCCCTGGTTTTGAGAAAAAGCAGAGGAAACATTTTGTTCTGAAAATTAGTCCTTTGCTTCCAATCCCAGCTTGGCCATCACTAGCTTTGTGACATCAAGTATTCTTCTATAAGTATACAAAAGTCAATTCACATCAGGTTTGCCAATCTAGGTAGCATGGCTGTATAAAACACAGCTGTATAAACGTTTTTGCCTTCCTCACCTGGAAATGTATTAATGGTGGAGCCCGTCTTAGAGGGCTGCCACAGGGGTTATCCAAAGTAGCATGTATGAAAGAAACCCTTAGAGAAGTTGAAAAGGCTCAGTGTGGTTGCCTTGCACAATCTATACAAATAGATTGCGTGGTAACAGTTTGCTTGGCAGGGCATCCTTCTACCAGCCATGCTCCCACTACCATTGAGAATGATCGGAAGGAACCTGGGAACATGAGGCTGTATTATGGGAAATGTGATTACAGACTGTCATTAAGCCTTTTAGTCTAATGATATCTCACCTGTCTTTCATAACAGACACTGCTGAGCCCTAGTGAATGAACTGTTGTTGATCTTACTCTGGATTGCTCTGGGAAACCTCCTCTTTCATGAAGGTTTTTTTTTTTTCCATAACCTAGGCAAAGCCACCTCATGCTCATTAACATTTTCTTAGAACCAAGAAGAGGCATGAGATTAATTCCTGTCCATCTTGGTACTTTTTAGAACAAAAAAGTCAGCCAAGAACTCCTTATCAGTCAATTCTAAGTGGAAGGGTCAGTGATAGAGAGGTCACTCCCCTCTCTCCCACATAGCCTGGAGTATTTGGATGGAAGCTGCATTTGACAGTTTTGACACATGCATTTGACCTAGCCTAAGAAGTCTTGTCTTCAGGATTCTTGAAAAACCCTTGGGGTTTGAAGAATTTTCTTTTCCTTGCTTCTGCCAAGCTTTCAAAAAAGGCTGGCCGTCTTAGTCTAGAGCATATGGCTCAGAATTCACACTCCTGGACTCAGTCTTCATCACCAGCATTTCCTATGTCTGTCTCTTGTTCCCACTGCTAAAGCAGGCAGCTTACTGTCCCTCCCAAACACAGCAGTGATGCCATGATTTTCAGTATTCCTATTAGTTAGTAGTATCCACTGAATAACTTAAGCCTCTAAATATTTGCCAGAATAAATGCCAAGTGCCTGAATGTTCACAAATATGTTATTCACTTCCCAGTCAGAGCTGGACATAGAGTCACTTTTTCTTTATATAAAGGATTTGACATATCCTATCTTCAATGACAAGCGTGAAATAAAGTCAAAGAAATGCAAAAATCAAGATAAAGAAAGGAAGAAGAAAATTAAAGTTTTTGTCTGTGGGTCACATGCTTTTTGTGGACAGCCTCGAGGTGGCTTTACCTGGATTATGGAAAAAAGAAAAAAAAAAAACTTCATGAGAGAGAAGGTTTTCCAGAACAATCCAGGGTAAGGTTGATAACAGCTCATTCACTAGGACTCAGCAGTATATGTGCTATTGATTCAGGTTGTCTGATCTACACAATACAAAAATAATAACAATTTTAAAAATGTAGGCTTCACTCCTCTATCACCAAGAAGAAGCTTCTGTCTCAAGGGACAGATTAGATGGACCTGTTTCTCAAACCGCCATGCCAATCGGCGAACACCACAGAGAGAATGACTAACTTTTTTTTTTTAAAAAAAAGGATTTATTACTATAAACTAATTTCTGCTATTCTTTTAAAATCAACTTTCTTACTTCCCATTCATAACACACACACACACACACACACACACACACACAGACACGCGCACGCGCACACGCGCGCGCACACACACACACACACACACACACACACACTTGCTATGTAGTTGTGCAGATCAGCTGACCTAAAACTTTCTGTAATTCTCCTGTCTCAGCCTTTGAGTGTCGGGATTAGTATGCACCAACGCATTTAACTTATATGCAAAATTTAATCAGTGTCTTAGAATTCTCCCAGGAAATAAGAGAAGGTCAGAAAGTAGTTAGCAGAGTAATAAACAGTGCCTTATAATTCTCCCAAGAAATAGGAGGAGATCAGAAAGTAGTTAGCAGAGTATCTAAGAATTGGTAACGAGAGTGGAGACATAATTTTGTGCTTCCTAGAAACCATGCTATGATAGTGAGTTACAGAACTCTGTTTACCAGAAAGAGAAAAGCTCACCAGTTCCACAAGGAGGCCATGTTTTTTCAATGTTAAATTCTAAAAGAAGAATATTTGATAATGTGGGACAGTTATGTAGAAGGTACTAATTAATTTATAGAAAGTGTAGGTTCAGAGAGGGGTCTTAAATATGACCTCTTAAGGATGTCCTTTGGAACAAGTTAGATATGACACGAAAGCACAACTCAGTGATATTTAGGAAAGGATGTGTGCATGGGTCTTAGTCCATTTAGGTTCCTATAAAAACAGATACTTTGAAACACTATGGTTGTATCATCCATGGTTCTTGAGGCTGAGGCCCATGGTGATGGTGCCAGTATGGTGGTATGCTGCAGAGGGCTCTATTCCATTTTGTAGAGCGCCAACTTTTCCTTGTATCTTCACATGTTAGAATGAGATGTGAGTTTCAGTCAGATCTGTGCAGTCCAGGACTCATGACCTAATTACTCCGAAAGGATATATTTTCCAACATCATAACCTTGGGGTTAGAATTTCAACATATGAACCCTGGTGATGGGGAACTAAATATTCTGTTGATAGCCATATAGCACTGTTGGTCCGAAAAGAGGAGATATGACCACAGTGTGCTTACTTAATACAGATATCCTTGCAAACTAACTCACCATAATTAAATATTGAAATACTTTCACATAAAAACTGTGTTTGAGCTAATATATCAAATGATGATTATATAATAGCTTTTTGTGTACAGATTTCCCTAGGCAGGAAGGCATTTATCCTTTATAAAATCAGATCATATTTGGCAAACAATGATTGACCCCTACTTTGTTCCAGGCATTATGTTAAGTACTGGTGATACAAAGATATAAGAGACTCTGTCCTTGGCCATAAGAAACTCACAGACTAGGGAAAGTGAAGACAATAAATAAGCAGAGAGGTCTCCAATGGCAAACATTGTTCCTGAGGGACCACACGAGTAGATAAGCAATCTAGACCATTTGTTTTGGGAAAGGCAGTATATGAAATAAGTTTTGAAATGTAAATAGTTGCCCAAAGCCAGGATGAGGAAGTAAGAAAGAATATTGTGTGTAGAAAGAGCGTGAGTCCAATCAGTACTTGCATAAGTATGTCTCTTCACAATCGTGGTGATCATCACATGAATCTACATGCAAACAAAATCTGGATAGCTTAACATACATTTTACATATATGTACACACACTGGACAAAACAAAATAGGTTCAGGAACTATAGTCACAGGTCATATGATTGATTATCCACTTAATGATGGACACATACAGAAGAGTAGCCTGTCCATGCTACAAGGAAGCTGAAGAATCTCTGTGACCTAGAGACATTGTAGCTGCCCTGAAACATTGACACACATTGCTGGCATATATGTGGCAATACTGATTAAAGAAAACTTCTGTACCATTGGTCCTATGAAAATATAGCACAAAACTATGTGCAGGACATAGTATGTGATGATGATCATATATGGCCACGTTACTGTGTCTACCATACTAGCGATCTCCCTGCCTATAAAAATGGCTTACAAACACTCAGCACCCCACAACCATGTACATCTGCTGTTTACTGTGTCTCTTAACTATAGCAAGAGGCTGGTTTGAGTAAACGGCATGCACCATCTAGGTATGTGCAAATCCATTCTGTAGCTGCTGATGGATATACCTCCTTTCATTCTTTCATCATCAAATAGATCTCAGGAAATGCTTTTTATATTGTCTTTTGTTTTGTGAACTTGGACAAGTGATGAGCTACAAATTGTGGCACATGACTCTACAGACACACAGTGCTAGCTGCCTGTCCTTGCTATCTGTGGCCGTCCTTTGTTATTGTGTTTGTGCTACTTACTTTTACTTGTGTGTCAGTACAAGACCTTCAACCTTCAGAACACAGCATCCCTAACCCATGTCCCTAAGTCTCCTGTCCAGAAAGACTGATGTCTGGAAAACACCCTTGAAAAGAAATGGCTACAGACAGTTTAGGAGGAAGCCTACGTGTCTGCAGAAGTGTGGAGTGCAGATGGTTTGCTGCTGTGCCAACCTGGGTCTTCAGGGGCTGTTCTCCTCTCCCATGTCTATGCCCAGCTTCCAGCTTCTCCTTATCCATTTAGCATCCCGTAGATCCCAGGAAGTGTGTTTGATCTTGCCTTTGGTTTCATGAACTTGTATGAATTATGAGCCACAAACTGTCTTTTCTGGAAAGGGAAATTCAGTTCTTGTGTTCATCTTCCACTAATTGGCAAGAAGCCATTAAAATAGAATTTTTAGAGTCTCCTTTTTTCTTTCAATCCATTTACCCACAAAGACTGTGCAGTCATATTCCTCAGCTTTGGCCTACCTGAACATCCTCATTCTGTGGTCTGGTTCCTTTGTTATTTTCCAGTTCCTTTTGGATCTTTCTTCATGTCAATCCAAAGATATTTCATTTCATCTGAATGAAATAGGCTTTGCCTCTCCTTGGTTACAATGAACAATCTATAGATGTAAATAAAGCCGTAGGGGATGTGTGACACAACTAATACACATTTGGCCATAAAGAATGCCACTGAAGTGGCATTCAGAACCAGAGTAGCCTGTGCCCATCTGCATTCTGAGTCCAGGAGCAAGAAGAAGAGGTGGGTCTGAATTAGAGACAACATCGTAAGAAATCTAGGACTGGACTAATGCACCCAATGTGGGCCTATTGTATGCTTCCCAAAATACCCCAGGGAAAGTGGTGCAATCTGTGAGCATAATGAGCAGTTGAATATTTTAACTTAACTGCTGCTGACCTCTGAGAAGATACCCCACAGCTTCCCGGAACGGGCTGAATCAAATCTGGGAACGCAGCCACCTCCCTCGGGTTAACACAAATCTCTTAATGCCAGATTCATTAACAGCTCACCCCACTCCAGCCTCTGCAGGTTTTCTTTTCTCTCTAGCTAAACCTTTTCATGGAAGAGGTAGGCATTTCATATTTCCCTGTATATAATCTCCCAAACTCATACAGCAAGCTTTCCCAAGCTTTACCATCCCTTCAATAAGTGTTTCCATTCTGAACTCAGAGCTTAGTGACAGACATGTTGCTGCAAATGGAAATATTTCCACATGCATGTGAAGCAGCATGATGGGAAGATGAAGGACTGGAAGTTCAGAAGGCCAAGTAACGGGAACTTGGCAGTATGCAGGGCAGAGGGATAAGATGAAGGAATAGTACTACTATGATGTTTCTTCCAACTCTCTTCATTAGCTTTCTAATGCATCCTTGAGCTTTCAAGTGGAATATGACGTCAGAACATAAAATGGAACTACCATAGCCTTCTCTATGATAGTAACAGAGGTGGAGAAGTAGAAATAACGTATCAGAGAGTCATCAGCCATCTCTGGACCTGATTTACTTTACCTGTTTCTCACAGTGCTCTGTGGTCTGCCTAATGGCCCTGTGGACAAGATAAATAGGATATCAAAGGCTTACATTATTTCAAGCCAGCCCAGGGCATCCAGGGATGCTTGGGATTTATTCAGCATTGGTAGTGCCCCTGGCTTTCTGATGTGATTCTTTTCTCTGGCTGTAACATCTATGTCCCATGTGATTTGATGATTTGGGGGGAGTGGTATATAAATTTTTCTTTAAAATCTGTCTCTCTTTCTGTCTCTGTCTCTCTGTCCCTGTCTCCATCTCTGTCTCTCTTTCTGTTTCTGTCTCTCTGTCTCTATCTCTTTCTCTCTCTGTCTCTCTGTCTCTCTCTGTCTCTGTCTCTCTCTCTTTCATGTGCACTTATTGTCTCCTTGGACAGAGAAAGAAGTTATAGGAAAATAGTAGCGCTCAAAGTTTACTGTCATCTTCCTGACTGGCATTTTTAGAGTTTGTTCAGTTAATATAACTCCTTACTCTAGGCCTTAGCATCTCCACGTACAGAGAGGAAAACACTAGAGAAAACTAAATAAAATTTATAAGTGTTATTTAGCTAATAAGTGATCATATTGAATTGAAATTCCAAGTAGACAGCAACACCTACAAAACAGATGTGATATTTAATTTGGATTGTCAACTTCACACAGGTTAGAGTCACCTGAGAAGGGTCTCAAAGAGGGATTGTCTAGATCAGGTTGGACTTTGGGTATGTCTATTGGGAAGTGTCTGATTACATGGGTTGAAGTGGGAAGATCCAGCCCACAGTGGAGAGCATCAACCCTGAGTTTGGGTGCTAGACTATGTAAGATTGGCAAAAGCAAGCTGAGCACTGCAAAATGTAGGCACACTCCTTTTCTCTCAGATCTGACTCCAGATGTATTTAGCTGCTTCAGTTTCTTGCTGTCTACACTTCCCAAAGAGGGCAACTACAACCTGGAACTATGTGTTGAAACAAACCCTTTCTCCTGTAAGCTGCTTTTGTTGGGTTATTTTAAAACAGCAACAGAAAACAAAACTAGGACCCAGGAGAATAAAGTTAACACAACTCTCCAAAGTTCTCCCCAGCCAAGGTCTATGATGATCAGCAAAGCAGAAAGTTGGGCTGTCACTTCTTGGTGGGGTCAGTTTGAAACTTCTTTAGAGATTAGGCTGGAGATGATAGGAGGGAGGGAACAGGCTGGACTTTGCATATCTCAAAGCAGCAAGAGTAAACACACTAACCACCTTCAGTATCTCATTGCCAAAAAAGGCTCACAAGACAAAGAGCCACTTAGAGGGACAGATTTATTATGGAATGAGGACTCTGTGGGAGAAGAGCAAGAGAAAGATATACATCCAAGGAGTCTGCACATCCAGGAGATGGAGGAGGTGGTGAGCTTTTGTCTTCAACATTCATTCTTCTTGTGGAACCACCTGGACTAACTACATTCTCTTCTGCAAACTGGCCTTCAGTCCTACCACTATGTATGGTTCTGCATGAGGAGGCATCGCCATCTCGGCAGTGCAGTATTCCCCACTTCTCTGGTCCTGCTTCCCTAGGAAAAAACATGGATAATCCACTGGCAGGACACCCTTGATGAAAAATTATGGGCTCATGCACTTTATGGTGGAAGCTGGCACATGTCTTGAATTGTCCTCCAGTTTATGTCCAAATCACTTCAATCCAGAAAGGCCCAGGTCTTCCAGAGGAGGTAGTCATAAAGATCTAACACATTTTAAGCTACTTCAGTAGCCTTAAGTATTGAACCTATTTCTGTATCCCAAGCCTCTACTGAAACCAGTTGCAGCCCAGAAGTATACTTATTATGGCTAAACCATGTCAAGATCCTGTTCCACAAAGCAAACTTCAGATCTGTGGTTACACAACCACCCTAAACATGAGGACTTGTCATGTAAGATGTTTATGGCCACAGAAAGATGAGGAGCAGTGAGAAGATATACCACTTCAGAGCTCTAGTAGGACAGTATGAGACTAGCCTGTGGGGGACTGCTTACTCCTAGAGTAACCACTTGTTTTAAGCTAGAATGAGCACCTTAAAAGCCAAGCTTCCTAGGACTTATCAAAAGCAAGGATGAGTTCATGGGTGATTGTTGTAACTCAAGTGATGTGGCCTTAAGTTAATATACAGATATGAAAGTGGAGAAGTCCAGCTACTGTGAGGCTAAAGAGGATCAGAATGTCAAGACGTCTGTAGCTTTGGGCTACAGAGTAAGTTCAAGGTCAATCTAGGCATTTTAGGGAGAGACTCCGTCTCAAAATAAAAGTAATAAGAGGCTGGAGATAAAACTCAGTGGTAGAGTAATTGCCTAGGATGTGAAAGGCCCTAGTTTCTGTTCTCAGTATGGCAAAATAAATTCCAAAAGGAAAAGATTGTTAGGCCATCATAACTACCATTATGCAGGACATTTTCTCTGGTACCATGACCTCTGTCTGCAGAGGTGATAAGATCAAGGTTCCGGAAAGACCATCAGTAGGAAAAACTGCCAAAGAATGTTCCAGATATCCAGTGGAAGGGCCCTGGAATTCTAAGAACCTATGATTTCTTATCAAGGGTGTCCTGCAAATAGAGTACCAATGCTTTTGTCTAGGAAAGCAGACCACAGGAGTCAGAAATATCCCCACCTATAGGGATAGCTGATGACTTCTTGCTTAGAATCATGCATGGTAGGAGAGAATCATGGTAGAATCATGCAAGGTTTGCAGGAGAGAAGGTGGCTAGCCCAGATGGCTCCACAAGAAGAATGAGTCTGGAGACAGCAGCTTCCCATATTCTGCATCTTTTAGGTGTATAGTTTTCTTTGTGAGATTCCTGTTTGTTCTTATACTTTCACAAGCATATCCTGATAGCTACATTCCATGTACCTTAACAAATTCCCACTCCACCCCTAGGCATGTTCTGTGTATATGTCTGCAAGTCCAGATCCTTCCCCAATCCTGATGGTGATGGTGGCTTGTCCAGAGAATACAGCTACGACTCAAAGCCAAGCTTTGTTACCAAGTTAAAGGAGTAAGAGTGACCCAATAGACCTTTATGTTCTGTATCATAGATACGAGTGGGGTGGAAAATCCCACCAGCAACTGAGATCCCTGCTCATGAGGATGAGAACCTGGCATGGAGCCATTGCTTTGTGGCATTTCATTCAGAAAATATTTGGAACTAGCTGCATGTCATGTCTTAAGCTAGACAGATGGTGCCCCATAATGAAGTCACACACAGCTCTTTTTAAAAAATGGAAGAGCCAGGCAGTGGCGGCACATGCCTTTGATCCCAGAAATTGGAAGAGAGAGGCAGGTGGATTTCTGAGTTCGAGGCCAGCGTGGTCTACAGAGTGAGTTCCAGGACAGCCAGGGCTACACAGAGAAAACTTGTCTCAAAAAAACAAACAAACAACAAACAAACAAACAAATTGGAAGAGAAGGGCTCACAATGTTGCCTGTCCTGACAAGGTCTAAATGGACTTCAGCCTCTAGACTTTCAGCCTCGTGTACTAAAGTGATGCAAATACAATGGCTATGACCACATCTGGGTCTCACATGCAGCTTTTAAGCCCTTCAGATATTGCTCTTTCATATGACTTGGCTGTAACAGTAAAATATAATCAAGATTTTGAAGACCTTAG
Source organism: Montemys delectorum (assembly GCA_019843815.1). Classification (NCBI taxonomy): domain Eukaryota; kingdom Metazoa; phylum Chordata; class Mammalia; order Rodentia; family Muridae; genus Montemys; species Montemys delectorum. The sequence continues at coordinate 13,368 of JADRCD010179354.1, forward strand.
TATAAAACAAATAGGGGAAATATCAATTGGGTAAAGTATCAGTTGGACATCTCTGTATGGATTGCAGACAGAGATCTTAGTACTTTGGGTATATGCAATTAAGTATTATTAATATCATTAAATCAAAGTTTACCTGGTTTGTAAGCTCCTATGAGAATGTTTAGCATTGTACATGTGACTCGTGCTGTATTTCTGTTTGGGAACTGAGTGAGACACTTGAATTTTTTTCCTTTTTACAGAGCAAATTCATTTTGAATAACTACTAAGCTGCAGCAGACATGCCTCACCTCCTAGCATTTACACAAGATCATTCCTAGAATCACACAGATAACATCATCCAACAAGTTACAAAACAACAGGGGAAGAGGCAGGATACCATGATGCAGGAGAAATTCTGAGAAGGGAGACCAGAAACAAGAACCCCCAATGGCTGAATGAAGGCTGCTGCCCTGCCTCTGGGGAAATCCCTGGGGCAGTGGCCTCACTAGCTTTCTTCCCATTGATAGGTTTTTATCCCATTCAGGATTAACCCATGAAAACAAATCACTACTTATAACTCAGCATCTTCCTTTCCAGCCTCTTGCTCCATACATACATATTCCATGAAGACATAGTCTTTCCTACGTTGTGGAGTCAGATGGGGGTTAAGTTTGTGCCTGGTGTTTGCCTGTGGCACTACCCTTCAGGAAGCTAAAGTAAGGCCAACAGAGGCCTGAGACTCTCACTGGGATGGTTTTAAAGCCGTGGAACCAGTAACCTCCTCTTCCTCCCCCCTCATCTTTCGTCTATTCCCTCTTCCCTCTTTCTCACTTCTTTCCCCTTCTTCCTCCCATTTCCTTCCTCTCCCCCTATCATTTCTGTTCCTTATTTATTTTCTTCCACACTTCCATCTGGATCCAGGTCCCTAGCAATAGCCTGCAGCTTTCCCCTGAACTAAGAGTACATTGAGACACCTACATTCACTTCCTGTGAGTCCTTCCTCTCTTCTTAGAATGACTCAGGCATCCATCCTAACAATTTTGGATGAAGATCAGGGATACAAAAAGTAGTCCCCAAATGTGGTGATACTCTCCTAGAGATACCAGTGATGACCATAGACAGGTATCCAGATATCAGAGATAGATGGCAAAGGTCATTTTGCCAGGCTCACTCCAATTTTATAATGTTTTACATTTTTACTTTCCAATTTGCATATACTGAAATTGGCTTTTTGTGGAAATGTCACTGGAAAATTACCCAAGAAGTGAGAGGGAATGGGCTCCCGTAGCATGGCAAAACATGAAAACCACAAAGACAATGTACTGAGGGAAGGAAGCCAGTCCCAGTGGGTTGTTGCGTTCTAACGATGCTCACGACATTTTCAAAAAAAGGTCAGACTGTAGGAACTAGAGCAGATCAATGACTACTAACAATGAAGGGTTAGAGTTCCATAATGTGCATATTGATTTGCCCACTGAGGACATTTGTGGTACACGTTTTTCTGGGGATATAAGATTTCCTCTCTCCTGTATGAATGCACAGAGTAGGATTTCTGGATCATACAGTATGTTTGTGTTTAATTTTATAAGCTAAATCAGTAATTTACATGGGCTGGTATAAACTTAATAAGCCTGACAAGGTTTCAGAATGGTTGCCATTCCATGGTTAAGGTCAAATTCAGATATCACTATTCCCACATCTCCTATCTTCCATAGATCTACAATTCCTTCATGATCCAACTTCCAAACAATAGTCCAAACAGCTAATCACCTCCAGTGTCACAACCTCCCTCTTCTAGAAGTGAGTCATTAGTATCTCTTGCTTGGGTTCCCACCAAAGCTTCATCTCCCACAGTCTCTCCTGCCTCCCCCTACAATCATTCTCTACAAGACAGCTGCATGGCTCCTTCCAGACACTCACCTGATGGGATGACTCCTTATTGCAATTGACCTTCAGCACACTTAACAATCTGACCCATGCTACATCTCCATTTTTCTCACATTCTTGCCCATGTCCTTTCTCTTCCATAAGTTCTCAAACTGTTTCCAAAGCCCCAGGGTCCATGGACATCTGGACAGTCTATCCTCTGGATCCAGGCATGTGGTCCTTTCATATGCTAGTGTAAATGGTACTTTCACAACAGTCTTCTTATCCAATATTGCACTTACCCAGTTGTTTGTTAATTAATATTGGTTATTGCTATAGGCATTTACCCACTCATTTGTCATTTATCTCTTCCCAACTAGAAGAGGAGATCATTTGGAGTAGCGGATTCATCTTGCCAATCCCAAGTACCTGAAAGAGCCCCTCAACTTGGGAGTCTTGACTCTAAAATGCTGAATGGATAAGTGGATAGGCACAGAAAGAAGAACTGTTACTACCCATTCAAAGCTAAAGGGAGTTCATGAACATTTTACTTGGAGAATGACACCTACCTCACAGGTGAACGTCAAATGAGTCAGGATATGTCAAACATCTATTCCAAGGCCTGGTATACAATAATGATAGGAGGTGTGTTTTAAATACACAATAACATAAGCCAGGAATTGTGACTATTCCCTGTTGCCTCATTTATTTGGGAGACTGATATAGCAGGATCAGCTGAGTCCATGGTTAAGGAGCAGTCAAAGAATTATAGTAAAACCCTGTCTCAAAGGTGATGGTAATGGTGGTGGTAGCGGTCGTTGTGGTGGTGATGGTGATGATGAAGTTGTTGTTGGTGGTAGTGACATTAGGTTCACAAGAAAAGAGCTTTCAACCTTCTCAGGCAAATGAACCCTTTTGGTCCTATAAAAATATTTGCTGCCTCTGTATGGACTAAAACACCAACCCAAATGGAAGCACCACACCTAAACAGCATTGCTCATGGGGACAGGCTCTTCAACAGTTTTTTTTTCCAAGCTAGCTAAGGTGTGCTAGCTCTCACTGCAGCAAAGCTTCTCTTTCCTTGGCATTCCTATAGTTTGCATTCTGCTTTAGAAGAGTACCCCACAGCACAGTGCACTGTGAGCCTGCAAGGAATGCGCTGCTTACAGATCCTTCTAGGCACCAAACATCTCAAGGTTAGGACCACCATTTCATTCTCTCCTTCTTCCCAAGTCACATCTCCGTTAAAAGTCAGCCATATGCCTCTGGTGAGCCTAAAGGACTGAGTTTTGACAATGGAGCCAGCTACACAGAAAGTCCCCATTGTCCCAAAGCAACTTCCGGTCACTCATCTTCCTCTAAGTGCCTCTGCCTCTCTCAGTCTCTTACTCTTGGAGATGTGAATGGGCATGATTGGAAAAGCCCCTTGTGAGTCAAAACCTATGTCCTTTCATACATAGATATGAGAGTGCCACTGTGCATGCAGGGATCACCTACTGAATGAAAGCATTTTAAAAAGTAACAGAGAGAGAGAGAGAGGAGAAGGAGAGACAGACAGAGACAGACAGAGACAGAGAGACAAAGAGAGACAGACAGGCAGGCAGGCAGGCAGATAGACACAGAGATAGAGGGGTGCTCAGGAAGTGAGGAAGATGCACAAACAGTACTATAGATTCCCCACTAATCCATTCCTCATCTCTCTTCCCATTGACCAAATCTATAGGCTGACCCAGGTGACCAGATGAGGGGTCCCTTTTTGATCATCGGGCTTCGGGCGGCCCAAGATTCTCCCTTTTCCTAACTCCTCCAAACTCACCAAATGAGCTCTCAGCTCGGATTCCACGAACAATCTTCTTCACAGACAGACTCAGTAAGAGCTATGTTTCTGGGCTGCCAGACTGAGCAGAGTTACTAAACTGCAGCCAGGATTCTGTCACAGGCCTTGCCCCTTCTCCAGCTCCATGCACGAAACATGCATAAAACAAAGACGTTGGACAAGACAGTTTGTTTTCCTCAAATTTTATTTTGTAGTTACAGGGCCTTGTCCTCAGCTGAAACTGTTTTCTGAAGCCAGTGAGTGCAGCAAATAACCTTGAGGCTGTGCCATCGGCTGTGGGATTTTGAACACTTGGCCTTCTCATGTCCCTTCACACACAGGGAGGAGCAGCCAAAGTCCTTGACTGTCCTTAGCCTCCTTTCCGGCACTTCATACCTATGATTTCATAAGAACTAGCCACACAGAGACATATCCCCTAGAGATTTTAAAGTTGTACATAAATACTAATCATAAAACCCCCTGCCCTACTGTGTGCTTGGATGCTTCTTCTGACATTTTTGCAGCGGGCCTGGTTGCCTCTGTTGACTGTCACTCACACTGTTCTCTTCATCCAAACTCCTAGGTCTCTGCCTCCACCTACAATCCCATTCCCTGTCTCCACAGCGGCATATGGTCCCTTGATACTGGGAGATTCTGAAAAGAAGTCAGACCCTTTTGTCAGTTTCAGCTCTCTCTCAAAAGCTTATCTGCAAATCTGTGCCTCATTGAATATTCATGTTGACCAACTGAATATTCATGTTGTCCAAAAAGCTCCATAGGGCCCTGTCTGCTTTCCTCTCTACATGCAGTCTTTCTAATGCATACAGCCTTTGCTCCCTTGGTAGGGCTGTAGCTCCAGTCCCTGCTCTTGATGCACATCCTGCCCTCAGTCTAGTCATTCACTCTCTGCTCTTCACATTCATTCCTTTGATGTTGCTCCCAGCCCTCCAGTCCTCAGTCTCTACCATCTTAGAATTCCACCTACACCCCTAGCCCGCATAGACTACAGGCTGCAAGGCAGTGGAAGTCTTCCTTTCATAATAGGAGCTTTCATGAACTTCCTGGGGTTTATGTCTACATAGGGCAATGGTACTGGGCTTTCTGACAGTAGATGAAATAGTAACACATGAGAAATATAATGTTATTGATGAACTTTGGACACCGTAAGAATTGTAGTAAATACTATATGTCTTAACTTTCTTTTTTCTCTTATTTTGCTCCATTTATTTATTTATTTATTTATTTATTTATCCATTCACTTTTACATCTGCATGGAAGCCACTCCCTTCCTCCCAGCTGAGCCTCTCACATCCTCTCCCCTTGCTCCTCCACTTCTCTGAGAAGGTAGAGACACACCCCCCCACCCCCACCCTGGTACCAACCCACCCTAGCATATCAAGTGACTGCAAAACTGGGCAAGTCCTCTCTAACTGAGGCCAAACAAGGCAGCCCAGTTAGGGGAACAGGATCCACAGGCAGACGACGACAGAGTCAGGGACAGCTCCCACTCCAGTTATTGGGGAGACCAAGTTACACATCTGCTACATATTTGCAGGGGGCCTAGGTCTAGGTCCTTAGTCATCAGGAAAATGCAAATCAAAATGACAGAGATTCCACCTTATAACCATCAGAATGGCTAAGATAAAAAATCCCAGTGACAGCTTAGGATGTAGAACAAGGAGAACACTCCTCCACTGCTGGTGGGAATGCAAATTTATACAACCACTCTGGAAATCAATCGGATGGTCTCTCTGAAAATTGGAAATGATTCCACCTGAAGACCCAGCTATTCTATTCCGGGGCATATACTCAAAAGATGCGCTAACATACCACAAGGACATGTGTTCTACTATGTTCACAGCAGCATTATACATAATAGTCAGAAACTATAAAACAACCCAGATGTCCCTCAACAGAAGATTGGGCAAAGAAAATGTGGTTCATCTGCACAATGGAATACTACTCAGCTATTCAAACAAGAACATCATGAAATTTGCAGGCAAATGGATGGAACTAGAAAGTATCATCCTGAGTAAGGTAACCCAGACCCAAAAGGACATGCATGGTATGTACTCACTTATAAATGGGTATTAGCCATAAAATACAGGATCTCCTCACTACAGTCCACAGACCAAAGAAAACAAATAATGAGGGCCCAAGCTACAATGTTTGAACTTCACACAAAAGGGGAAATAAAAACCATCGAGATGGATGGGGGCGGGGAACTAGGTGTCTTAACTTTCTTAAGCTAAATAAGTCTGTCTCCTATGTCACAGCCTCATTTCTTCAACCTCTCTTCTCTTATTCCTGTCCTCTTCAGCCAGTTGTTTTGGTGTGGATGAAGGTAGACATACATGTTTTTGAAGATGGTTGACAGGCAGATAGCAGTGGTTCACTTTTACCTTTGCCCTATTCTCTCATCCTCTAGATTTATAGTCAGGGAATGGAAAGTTAAATTTGCCAAGGAGTGAGCACTGAACCCAAGGCAACCAAAGATGAGTTATTTCTGAGGTCACCCCATGGGGTATACTTGAGCATGTACTTATAATGAGGATCGATATGTTTACATCCACAGTACACATCACTATGAGAGCTGGGCAGCAGCAGAAAGGATCAATTCTCTCAGAGGACACACAGCCCTGGTATAGACAATTCTGAAGGCTAGGATGAAGGCCTCCATCAAACTCACAAGTTCAACTATCTCAAGCCCACACCTCCCTTTGTAATACACAAAACCACTTGTGTGTCCTTGTCCTCTGCTCTGAGAACTGGCCAAGGTTACAGTGTCTCCCAACAACAAAATGGTACCACCCTGATGACGGGTGTAGACAGGCTCTTTGTGGCTCTGTCATTGACCCTCAGTAAGCCTGGTATCCCGCTATGCAAAGAAGCCTAACTCTATTTGTTCCTGTCATTACATAGTTGTGAAAATTATAAGGAATCATTGTTTTTTTAAGTGCTGCGTACTATATTCATTTCATTGACTCATTTCAGTTGTCTCATCTCTTCATGATGCATCTCTTCATTTTTCTACTCTGAATTAACCTTGCATTAGTCCTATCTATCTAGACTATCTTCTGAGTAATATCATGTGCCCCTGTTAGAAAGCATTTATGGAAGTCCTCACTTCATAGTAATTAGTTATTCCAAGCATTGTTGCTTACTTGTCCGACTCCATCTCTGGGGCAGGTAGGCACAGTGCTTGGCACCGTAGAGGTGCCAGTAAGTGCTTAATAAATGAATCAATGCCTCTTCTTGCTGCCAAAGCTCAGACTGCATATTTATTTCACATGCTGGTCAATATCTACAGATGAACGAGACATATTGATAAGTTCTACACTCCTAGGAGACAGTGCCCAGTCCTGCAGGCTGGTGACATAAGTGGAACACAAGGAAAATATTGAGTTTGCATGTGAAACAAAGCCCAGCTCCTTTCCTCCATCATCTCAAATGTTTAGGCACAAGAGCATAGCCCAACAACGGGATGGAGTCTTGGAAACAATTGCTTCTTGTCTCTGAAATTGCTTCTCTGTCTTCTGGGCAAATCCCTGAAATGGCTGCAGAGTCCCAGCTGTTTAATAACCTGCCCAGTGATAGGAGCGATTGCTCATCAAACTCCAGAACCAGAATGCATTCAAGAGGGACCATTGGCAGTCTCGGCTGCAGAGGTCTCAGACAAATGGTTGCCGAGTGGATTGGCCAACGTTAAGCAACAAACATGATTAAAGGCCAGAAAATGGGACCTGTGAGGAAAAGATGAAGGCATCTATTTGATTTATTGTGGAGGAGAACAAATAGCAGTGTGGAAGGCTGTGGAAATTTTCTACAAGAAAGATAGCAGTACCCAGCTCAAAGAGCCAGGATGGGAGGACAAGGGCATGGACTGCCACACCGAGGACTTGGGACAGATGTAGGAAGGAAGAACTTTGCACTTTCTGGCAATAGCTCAGCCAAGCTCAGTCTCTCAGAATCGACTTTGTGAAAATGACAGACCTGAGGCTAGAGAAACTCAACCATCTTTGTACCTGGAAGCTGAGAAAGAAAGAAAATCATGAGCTTGTGCACATCTCCATTCAGAGTAGATCCAGAGCTCCCAAAAGTGTGCTAGATGACAGGGAAAGAGGACAGGGGAACAAGACCCTCAGAGGCTTGACTTGGCAAAAACAGTTTCTTTTTTTAACAGAAAACCATAAATAACTAACTGTAACAATGAAAACAAGTGTGCACCTAATATAGTGGATTTTTTAGGATAGAATTTTATTGTTTAATTTATAAGTATTACCTAGTAGTCTAAATTATGAGTGGCTACCTAATAGTTTCTCTCTTAATCCAACCAAGAGGATGAGTCTGCTCAAAATAATTGACTTTGTTAAAAATTACCCTATTTATAATAAATATAGATGTCATTCAAATAGCAAACAGTGTTGTTTTAAAATGTCCCTTGAGATTTGTTATAATCAGCTATGTTAAGACAGGTACATAGACAGCTGCGGTGTCTTAGGGTTTCATTGCTGTAAACACACACCATGACCAAGGCAATTCTTATAAAGGAAGATATTTAATTGGAACTGGTTTACAGTTTGAGAGGTTTAGTCCATTATCATCATGGTGGGAAGCATGGCAGCATGCAGTCAGACAGGTGCCAAGAGCTCTATTTTTTGATCTGCAGGCAGCAAGAGACTGTGTGTCATAGCTTGAGCATAGAACTCAAAGCCTGCCCCACCGTGACCTACATCCTCCAATAAGACGACACCCACTTCAATAAGGCTATACTTCCTAATAATGCCACTCCACATGGACCAAGCATTCAAACACATGAGTCTATGGGGGCTATACCTATTCAAACCACCACATGGAGTGAAGGAAGAAGTCTGTGTGCTCATAAGTTCCTAGAAAGAGGCCTCATGCTGTGCAAGGCCACACAGCAGGCAAGTAGCACAAGGAGCAACCCTAGGAAGTAGTAAAAGGAGGAACCCTGACCAGAACCTTGTGGTTGTTTCCAAGGGAAAGGTAAGGAAAGCACACATGTTTAGGGTGGGTCAGAACAGATCATTTCAAAGGGGCTGTGGAGCATAGGAGTTGTCTTGAGTATTGGGTACCTGGCCTTGGAGTAATTAAGGCAGATAAAGGTATGGTCTGGAGTGTTAATGTCCAATACAACAGGAGAGGTGGGAAGTGAGAAAATGCAGTGGTGGGTGCTGAATGGTAGATATTGGTGAATGCATATCCAGACAAAGACATACACACAGTCAGTGAAAGAACAGCTGGCCAAGAATGAAAACAAACAACTTAGAAAAGTGGATGGAGTGACAGGAGAGATTGAAGCTTCAATCAAAGCTGGTGTGCATTCCTGATCCATAGAATATGCTGTAGGCTGGGTGACTGGTTTGTGTGTACTAAAGTAATCACCTCTCCTCAGGATGGCCAGGAAGCTTCATTGTGTCCTAAGACCACAGATTCTCATCTCCACCTTGCTGTTTTCCAAGTAGGTAGTCACTGGGAATAGGACAGAGCGCTCTCCACTGACTCCAGGATGCAATTTTATGTAGCTTGCCTGTGGTGATGCTACCAGCCAATTATACCTCATGCCCATTGCTCATATAAGGCCATCCTTAATGGTAACTTTGGCTGATAGTGTCTGTCAACTGCAACATGGTGTATAATTTTAAGAGGCAGCTCATTCACATTTGTGGAATACCTGCTAGGCATGATGCTAGATGCTACGGATATAACAATGAGCATGAGAAGCATGGGTCATGCCCTTGTTTAGTAATGAGAGATGGGAAATACGTAAATAAAATAATGAGATTAGTTGATTACATATTGTGCTAAGTGCAGTGACAGCAATAAACAAGGGTGCGTGGAAGAGAATAATAAGAGGCATTATTTAGAAAGATCAAGTATAGCTTCTCTAAATGGAAGAAAACTGAGATCCAGAAGCCGAGAGGAAGCCAGCTTGCGACAAGGTACATATAGAACAACAACGAAGGCCCCAAGGAGAGAAGAACATGACTTCTTCTAGGAACTGAACTCTGAGAAACATCAAGGAATTTGGATCTATTCCAGGAGTAGTGGGAGGCTTTAATATAGGGGCATGACATGATTCAGTTAACGTTTTTAAGGGATCATTTTGACAGCTCTACAGAGGTTTGTGTCTCAGGGAGGGAAGAAGAGAACAGTCGGTTAGGATGCTGCTGCAGTGGAGTAATCCAGAGAAACTGTGTATGTCTGTGCAGTGCATCCATTCGATGTGTACTTTGGGAGTGATAAAGCTGTGGCTTCAGAAAGATCATGGAGAAAGATGGAGGTGGGGCACAGGGGGAGGGGAATGCTAACCTCCAGGCTTCTGGTTTTGGATACTGGTCAGCTGGTGCCATTTTTGAAATGAAGAATAGACATGTGTTAGTAAATTAATATTTTGCTACTGTCATTATAATCACCATAATTATTATTTTATTAGTTGTTTTTCTTGGTCTTGTCATAAAATAGCTGATAGACAGCAGGGAGGAAATAGTTGGCCCATGGTTTAAGGGCACACCCCATCGAAGCAGGGAAGGCATGGCTGAGCAGCTTCATGGTAGTGGGAGTCCAGGATGGAACGTGTCACATATCAGCCAGACCAGGAAGAAGGGAGTGATAGACACAAAGCAGAGGGTGATATAATCTTCAAGACTGATGATAGTGACAGCCTTCCTCCAGTTACATACTGTATTGTACAGGTTCCACAGCATCCCCAAATAGCACCACCAGGGGTTCAAACATGAGCCTGTGGGAGACATTTCACATACACCATAAGAAATGCTGGTGATGCTCACCCGACTCAGATCTCAGAAACCTTGTCACCAATGTCATCCAACACTCACTCTTCACTGGGAAACAGAGTCTATTGATTTTTTAAAATCACATGTATTAAGTGTTGTGTGTATATGTGTGAATACAACCTTACATGTGCCATTATTTGTGGTTGGAAGTCAGAGGACAACCACAGGTACCAATCCTCATCTGTTACCTTGCCTGAGACAGTGTTTTGTTGTATGTCATTGTGTATACAATGTTAGCTCATGTACAAACTTCTGGAGATTCTCTTATTTCCACCTCTCACGTAATTCGAGAGTGCTGGATTTATAGACATTGGATACTGAATTTGTATTTATGTGTTCTGTGGATCTGAATCAAGTTCCTCATTTTTTTTGCATGGTCGGGGCTTTACCCACCCAAACATTAAAAGTTGGTTTTAATGGCTGGCATTTAGAGGACAATAATTCTTGTGGGAGTATAATTGTGTACTATGTTAACATTTGGGGTGAAATAGCTTTTTCACTGAAGGGTATTCTGTGCATTATAGAATGTTGAGCAATGCTTCTAGTCCCAACCTCCTAGGGCCAGTGGCATCACATCCTCTGATTTTGACAACTGGTGTGTTTCTAGTCACTATAGATAACTCCTGTGGATCAAATCCCCATGCCTGAAAGCAACTGCTCTAGGAGAGATTAGGTGCTTGGAAGAAGGAAAGTACAAAAATTACTTAGGACAGATACACCATCAGTATCCTGATTTTCTTGCCTCCTGAATTAAATAATGTTCCACAACTTCTGGGAGTTGTGTGATACTATTCCTTGGGGGCTGTAAACATTTACTTACCCTAGAGAGAAAACTGATGGCAAACCAAGTACATATACGACTGAATTCCAACTTAAACCTAGGAGTTTTGTTGAGGTTGCTTACAGGCATATAGGTAGGGGTTACTTACAGTAGTAGAAATGACTCAAAGACAGTTACACTTACCAATGCACATCTCACCATGGGTGAAACGATTTACAAAACCTGGCAACATATAGCACGTGGCATAGCATACAGGTAGCCCAACAGGTTGGAGAGTTTTTTTTTTTTTT
>JADRCD010179356.1:3108-35163 GCA_019843815.1 Montemys delectorum
TTTGGTTTTCAAGACAGAGTTTCTCTGTGTAGCTCTAGCTGTCCTGGAACTCACTCTGTAGAGCAGGTTGGCCTCCAGTTCACAGAGATCTACCTGCCTCTGCCTCCCCAGTATATGCCACCATGCCTGGCTTCTTCTACCTTAGTTTTTGAGACAGTGTCTCTCACTGAACCTGGAGCTTACTACCTACTCAGCTAGAATGGCCCCTTGGAAAACTGCGGGATTCTTCTCGCCTCCAGCTCTCCAATGTTGGTATTACATGCATATGCTGGCTCAATGGCTTTTTATGTGGGTACCCTTTAGTGACTGATCCATCCTGCCACCTCTAAGTAAGATATTTTTCATGATCAAAAAAAATGTGGAGAATATTGATTATGAAAGTCCCAAAGCATCCTTACTACAGAAATACCTAGACAGATCTTACAAATTGTAAGATATTTTTGTGTGAAAACATCTAAAGGGTAGAAAGTCTGTGGGTCCCACTGAGACATTGCAGATCTCTGGCCTTTACTCCCTGTCTTCTTCATCTAGGACTCTCTGCCAATGGTGAGCTGAAATCTGTCTTTCAAAGTTCCTCTGGAGTTCCTAGTTCTAGAGAGGTTTCCAGTGCTGCCCCATTATAGGAGAGAGGAAACAAAACAATACAGACTAACTAAAACAAAGCCCAGTGTGGTGGCACGCACCTTTAAACCTAGCACTCAGGAGGCAGAGGCAAGGGGATCTCTGTGAGTTCAAGGCCAGCCTGGTCTACAGAGCATTTTCTGTGAACTGTAAGGGCTACATAGAAAAACCCTGTCTTTAAAAAATAAAAAACACAAAACAGGCAAACAAAACAAAACCAAAAACCAACCAACTAAACAAACATAAACAAAGCCTAAAACAAGTATTAATAATGAGTGTCCAAAGGGCCCTGACACTGGAAAAGTGTCTGTTGTGAGTCAGCCTCCCCGCCACTCCCTTATCTGTAGTCCCCGAGTGGCTCTGAGATCCATTAGGGAGACACCTTTGTATTTAAGTGGCAGTTTAGTTTAGGGCCATTTTGTTTTATTTATTTAAATAAATACCTGTCGTGTATACCGAATATAGCATCTCTGATTTTTAAAATGATCAGAAATACATGAAAAATTTGTTTCCATCTTTCTCTACCAGCATTCTCATTCATAGAAAAGAAAAATGTTCCTGTTTAAGATGTAAGACTCCTCTCTTTTATTTTCCTATTTATTTTATATTTTCAAAGCTCATGCTGGAGAAAAGTCCCACAGCCCTACAGTTTATTAATTTATTCCACTATAAAATCTCTTTATAGTGTGGCTTTCAGCTCACTTCCCCCCACCATCCTAAAAGGCCCCTTAAAGACAGTAAACTAGAAAGAAAGCCATAGTACTTTTATTGTCTCTACTTAGATACGGATCAAAACTTCACACTCCACCCCACTCCTCAGGAATCTGGGTCATGTTCATAGAATCTGTATTCTTTCTCTTCAGAACCCAGGACCATCTTCTAACAGTCTGGTCCATATGTTGGATACATATAAAGTTAATCATTTTGCTTTGGTGCCAGTGTGTGCAAAGCGAAGCTGTAAACCCCAGCTGTGCGGAGTAACAAAGTAACAATTATGAACTTTACTGGCTTGCATATGTGAGACTTCCCTAAATGAAATTAAATGTTGCTCAGCTGAACTGGAGGGTAGGAGGTTGAGAGAGAGGACCACTGAGATTTTAATATCCCAATATTAATAGAATGAGCTCTCTTCCTCACACCCCACAGGGTAGTTCAAATTATAAAGATACCAGATGAACTATCTTCCAGTTTATAACGTTTAGCTCAACCATACCAACTGAGTTCTGGGATCCGCATTTGGCTGATCTAATTTAGTCTGTAAGTGGCCCACCCCCAATTCAGATCATCTATGGCAGGCAACCCGTTCCAACAATTTCATCAGCCATCCAATGGTTTGCTTATAATATCAAAATGCCGGAAACAACCAGGGTTGAATTCAGACGGGGTCTCTGGGGGGAGGGATGGGGGGGCTTGTTGGATAATTGCTGCTCAGGGCCCTGACCTGAGCAAGAAGCTTTAGGACCTTTGCCTCAGTTTCCATCTTTGTGGACTGAAGAGCTTCATTAGGGCCTTGTACTAAGTAATGAATTTTAGACCCTTAGCCTCATGCCTAGAACATAGTAAATACTCAGTAAATGCCAGTAGTTAAGTGGAGAAAAATAATCCGATTTCCACAATTATCTCTTTATTCTCCAGAAGTTTTAAAGCAAAGTGATGTTAAACAATACTATAAATTCTGCGCGTTGCTGGGAGTTTATGATTTCTAGCCTTTAAAAGGTGTACCTTCAAAAGATAAACAGAGAAAGAATAATGTAAGCCCTCAACCCTTAAGTCCTCAGTTTATTTAATTCTTATTTCCTAATTAATTGTCCAGCCCAACATTAATGACCCCCAAGGCAGTAGAAAAAAAAAGGATCTTCCATAAAACTCTACTTAGCTGGAACCCTTAATTGATAGCGTTTTCATAACTCTCAAAATGTATAATAGAGAAATGATGACTTGGCCACGGTTAGCTTCAACTAGCACTTGACCAACTGGAGCCCCAGAGGTCTCACGTGGCTTCCATCCATCTCTCTGAGCTGCCAACAACACCTGCACCTCGGCTGCATTTCAGCTCTGTTAACCATAACCTGACCAGGACCGCTCTCTTCCCCAGGCACAGCCAACCCCTGTCCAGCTCTCTAGATGATCAAATCCAGGTAGTAAAAGCATGCAAACGGACTCAAGCCTTCTTCACAAGTGGCAGGTCTGAGACAAACCCCTGGCAGTTTGACCCTGGATGTCACGTGTTTAACCACGGTCTCTCTGCAACGTAAGCATGGCACAGCACAAGCAAAGGATCTGAAATACGAAAAGAGTAGGGCAGGACCAGAGACCAGCAAAGAGCTCAAGACGTGTAGAGGGAAGGGAGGGGAGCTTGGGGCTCTGAGGACTCTGAGTGCTTTGTGAGTAAAATTTGGCGCCACACACTTCATTCATGGGTGCACTCACACACATTCATTGTTTGCTATGAGACAGGCATATAGAGCTTAATGCTGGGTATAGAATGAAAGCAAATGAATATTAGTGCTTGCCCCAAGAACCTTAGAAGCCAAGGGAAGTCAGAGGCACCATGTTAGTTAGCTGCCTGGGTAGTTTTCCATATGGCATCATTAAGGAATATTTTTTGGCTTTGACAACATGTGCATTGGTGATTTGTCTGCATGTATGTCTGTATGAGGTAGCCAGAACTCCTGGAACTGGAGTTACAGACAGTTGTGAGCTGCCATGTGGGTGCTGGGAATTGAACCCAGATCCCCTGGAAGAACAGACAGTGCTCCGAACTGTTGAGTTACCTCTTAAGCCCCAGTTTACAAGTCTTATACCAGGTACTGAAAAAAACATTTCAAATTAATGAAGAGGAACAGAAATAAAAACTTGGTGGTTGTTTTTAAAGATATCTAAAAGAAATTAAATCATTTCTGCATCCCTAGAGATTAATATTAATATAAGGTAGCATTTCTGCTGAGAGGACTTGGAGTGTATAGACTAGCTTTAGCCCCTGAGGTTAACACTGAATTACAGTGTTTGTCAGGTAGGTAACCTCTGCTGGCTTTTGCTCTCTTTAGCCGCTTCCTCCTCCTCTGCTTCCTCCTTCTCTTCTTCTTCCCCCTCCTTCTCTTCTTCTTCTTCTCCTCTACCTCCTCTTCCTCCTCCTCTTCCCCCTCCTCTTTCTTCTCTTCTTCCTCCTCCTCCTTAATTGTCTCTTCAGTAATTAATTGCATCCTAAGTTAATAGAAGTGAAAATAGTTTGAACATTATCAAATGACAGCTCTCCTGTTTCATGCTGTCTGGAAATCAGAGAAAGCTTTGGCTTGGGTTCCTTTAAGCACATGGTCTAGAGTTATTTATTATGCAAAGATCCTTTAAGATGTCAGGCAATTCAAAGATAATACAGGGGCTGGAGAGATGGTTCTGTGGCTAAATGCTCTCTTTGAGAACCTGCCTGGGTTTGGTTCCTAGCACCTAAATGATGTCTCATACCATGCATGGCTCCAGTTTGAGGGGATCTCATGTCCTCTTCTGACCTCTGATGATACCACCAGGTGTGCATATGGTGAACACACATGCCAACAAAATATTCATATACATAAAGTATGTAAATCTGAGGAAAAGTGTTATTTTAAAGCAGTACAAATCAGGAAAGCTGTTTTTTGTTTGTTTGTTTTTTGTTTGGTTTTGGTTTTGTTTTTTTTTAGGATTCTGAATTTCTCACACATATCATAAAGATAAAATGGTATGGTCAGAATGCGTTATCTGTATTTTTCTTCCTTTCCAGTTCATCCTTTCATTATTGTTGATGCACGTGTGATGGATGTGTGTCTGACTGTGTTCACTGTGGTATGTTTGCAAGTCAGAGAATGGCTTTTATGAACCAGCACTCTCCTGCCCCTCATGGTGAAGCAGGTGCAGGCTCTCTCACCTCTGCCATGCTACAGCCTGCAAGTTACAAGGCCTAGGGAATTCCAGATGGCTCTTCTGTCTCCATCTCCCACCTTGCTGCAGGAGTTACTGTTCTCTACATTTCTTTCAGTTGAGCAGGTGTGGGACAGGCTGGTTTCTTATTTGTTTTTTATTCCTTTACTCCAAAAAATGATGACTTTTCTTTCCAAATAATCGTCTATTCTCCTTTCACTAGAGATTTAGCAATGTCTAAATTGGCAGGGAACTTGTCCACCCATTCTGTCTATTTATTACTATGAATGCCTAAAATCATAAATAAATGCCAGGAGAGAAAGAATAAAAACCCCACCAAGGACAAAATCTAATAGTACATATTCTCTGCTCCTTGGGCTCCTGGTATCCAAATTCTGTGGCTATTTTAAATTTCCTCCATGTATCAAATCTACAACTAGTCCTTGTTACAGATTTAGATGGTTATAGAAAGATATTATAAGTGCCTTTTAACATATACAATATTATAATATGTTTTACACAACTACTAAATTTAGCTCCTTATGTTTTATTAGCCACCAAGTTAGAAACTTCAGTGAGTAGATTTGAGTCACTGCAACCCTACAGAGGCACAGGTTGGCCATGAGAGCTCCCCACACATTGTCAGCACAAACTATGGTTCTGGCCAGGAAGGAAGGTCAAAGCTTTGGAAGAAGGAAGCCAGGATCAGATTAGTTGAGAAATCAAGTTTAGATCTGTTAGGTCGTTCCAAGTGAGACTCTCCATTAGGATTCGGTAAGGATCATCCCACAACAGCTCGGGCAGGTGACACCAGCAAGGGAGATGTGGAAGTGGGGTGTAGGGAGATGTGGAAGTAGGGTATATAGAGCTCTCTCTCTCTCTCTCTCTCTTTCTCTCTCTCTCTCTCTCTCTCTCTCTCTCTCTCTCTCTCATCAATCTTTGCTGATACTTTCAGTGGAAGAACTGATAGAACCTTCAAGAAGATTCCCTCCAGGGAGAATCCGGCATTAACTTGGGCAGGAAACTCCCTCAAACAAGGCTGCACCAGAGACAGGACCTGCACAGGCTATGGTAGGATAGACAGACAGGAAGGTATGCTTTTCCCCAACTGGCATGAGCTGGCTCTGGACTGTCAGTGCCCTGCAGCAAGCTCAGACAGCCTGGTGGGGCAGCAGAGGGCACTGAAGTCTGTGGAATTACTGAAACCAATGATCACATACTTGGGACAATTCTTATGAGGTAACTGAAGGTGAAAATCCTCAGAAGGCAGGAAGCCGGAGAATGAAGTGGGAGCCTTTAAGCCCTATTTCAGATTCCTGCATAGGATCTCAATTGTATCACTGCCTCTTCTCAAGAATCGCACCCCCACCTAGGAAACATCATGGTTTCCCAGAAGCACAGGAAGAGACTCCAGGTCAGAAGGAATGCTCAGTGTGAAGATGCTGTTCTGAGTGAGGCACCAAGGATGCTTACCATTTGAAAGGAGTGTGAACACTGTATTTACATATAAATGGAAGTGGAAAGTTCTTATAGGTTATGTTTCTGGAAGGTATGTGTGTGGCAGGCCGGGTGGCTGGGATCTATTGTTTATTTGTGTTGTAAATCCTTTGAAATGTGTTAAATGCTTCCCACTCATTATAAAGCTCCTGCCACCCCGGATTACGACTTTGATGTCACCAATCCTCCTTCAAAGGGTTCTTTGCAGGCTATTAATCACAGTTTAGCCTCTGAAGATATCACCAGAGAAAACATTTGGACATCTCTGTGCTAGACTCACTAAAACTTTGAAATCTTGAGCATCTCGCATAAGCACACAACACAGCCATTCCTTTCATTGACAAGTCTTCCTTCTGTTGTACAAAATAGCTCCGGAAGTAAAAAAAAAAAATGCAAACAAACATCTTCACACACTGGGGTTGGTGAAGAAAGGGTGGAGGGTAAATCAAGAAGGGAGGAGAGAGAGACTGAAAGGCTCCTCAAGGGTAAGACACAGGAATGAGCATGGCCAGGAGCTGGCCTGTGTCTGTTCACACTAGCTTTTCACTAAGGGATGCTCACAGAGGGGATGAGGAGATCGCTTCTCTCATCTTCTATGCTGTGCTTTAAGTCCTACATGAATTGTTCACAGTAAATGAAAATAATGAGTCTGATGGTCACTTGTCCATGTGTTGGGAGCAGAAGCCTTTCAGATTTCAGATTTTCAAAATTTTAGATTTTGATTTGAGAATATTTGCATCTGCAAAATGAGCTGCCTGGGAGATGTGACCAAGTCTAAACACAAGATTTAGGTTCCATATACACATGTTAAAGTACCTGAAGTCAATTTCTACCATATGTATATATGTGTATAGTATTAGTATATGTATGTATATATACACACATATATACATATATATGCATATATATGTGTGTATATATACACATACATAAATTTATGATACAGGTTATATACATATATATACACTTATGTGTACATACATTTTATATATATCTACACACACATATGTATGTATACACCTCACATACTATATATCAAATACCTATATATGTTTGATCCCCATATCATACACATATACACATAACATACCACACTCTCCATATATTATACATATAATTATAATATTGTATTATATATAATTATTATCTAACATTGTATAATATCTACATGAATATATTATGTATGTTATATTACAATAATAATATATATTGTTCCATGCACAAGCCCATACTGTTATTATACTAGAGACTGAGCCCAGGGCTTTGTACATGCTAAGTGTTAGATAAATCTATCTATCTATCTATCTATCTATACACTATATATATATATACATATATTTATGTATATGTATATATATACATATATATCCATACACATATATATATACATACATATATGTATATATATCCCCAGCATCACACACACATATATACTCTCTTTATATAAAATATTATACAAATAATTATAATACTATATTATTATATATGATTATCTAATATTATATACTATATACATATGTTATATGTGTATGTGGTGATGTGTGATGCTGGGGATCAAATCCAGGTAGGCAAGTAATCTTTGAGTTTTACCTTCAGCCCTAGTGTACACAATATACACAGTAAGTTTTTATGTTATGTAGCTGGGATGTAGCTCAGCAGCAGAGCTGAAGAGCCAGTACATGGCATATATAAGGCCCTGGGCTCAATCTCTGGTATAATCACAGTTTTGTGCATAGAAAACAGTTCAAGGTCGGGTAGGGAGGATCCACTAGTGGCATCCTATCAGTGCTCAAAGTTTTTGCCTCTTGGAACATTTTGGACTTTGGATTTTTACATGTAGGCATGCTCACCTTGTGTTGTCAGACCATTCTCATTGTCAATACCAAATGCTTTGAAATTTTTCTTATGGGAATTTTATAGTTTCAAGTCTTATATTTATGTCTTCAATATTCAACCACTTGAATTAACTTTTTAACTGTTTTAGCTTTGTGGTGTGTGTGTGTGTGTGTGTGTGTGTGTGTGTGTGTGTGTGTGAAAGCACAGCAATATCGTGGTATGCATATGGAAGTCTAAGGACACCTTGTGGTAGTCAGTTCTCTCCTTCTGCCAATGTGGGACCCAGGGCTTGAACTTCGGTTGTCAGACAGCAAACTGAGCCATCTTGCCAGCTAAAAAACTTTCAATTTTTTAAAAGATTTCTTAGGATACCAATCAGAAAACTCAGAAAAACACAAGGATGTAAAAGGGAAAACTGTCCATAACTTGGTTTCTTAACTTTTCCTTCAATTTAAGGTGTTTTTGTTTGTTTGTTTTTTGTCTTTTTTTGCTCAGGTAATTTGGCGCAAACCAGAGCTAGGATCACAGCATCCTCGAGATCTTTGCCTCCACATTTCAGTGCTGGGAGGGCCAAGGTGAGCAGTTCATTTGTTCCACTGATGGGGCTGGGAGTCGATGCTAATGCCAGAGCAAGCAACACTTCTTTCTCACCATCTGCCTCTGCTTGCGCAGTCTGCAAAAGTGACCTGCGGTGTTTGGGAAACAAAAGGAATTTTGAAAGTCTAGGAAATTTGAATCATGGAATCCTTGCAATTTTGATATTCAGAAAAAAATACCTAATGTAAAGGATGATGACATATGTACAGAGTCTTTCTAGAAAAAAGATAAACAATTTTCTGTGAGACTAACACAGAAGGTAAGACCAGACAGAATCAGCAAGGAGGAAAAAACAAAACAAAAACAAAAAGACAACTAAACCATTTCCTGTTCTCTAAAAATGAGTTATGCAGGGGTCATGTTGAGAGGGTTCATACATATCCAACCATAAAATAATATCCAGCTGTCTGGCCCTTCCAACTGATGCTTAGACAGGACCTCAAGGAGCACCTGACTGACATTTATTGTGTAGACAGGACTCATTTGTCTGTGGTGCGGTTTTCCGGGGCTTCAGCCACCAGTGGCCAATCATGATTTAAAGTCAAAAGTATTAAAAGTATTAAACAAGTAACTGGTAGGTTTTACATGTGCTCCCACCTAAGGACAGTATGGACTCTCTCTCTCTCTCTCTCTCTCTCTCTCTCTCTCTCTCTCTCTCTCTCTCTCTCTCTCTGAGCTCTGATAAGACAGGAATCATCCTTTCACCGGTGAATCCACATTCTGGGTCTACCTACCCTCTAGTCCTTTAGTGGTCATCTCAGTTGTTGGGTTACCTATGACCCATCACAGTGCTTTTTTTCTTAAACCTAATGTTGTCTCTCAAACATGAGATACTAGCAGTTTTGATGTGGGGGAAAAACAACCCACAAGCTTTCTAATTCTGTTAGTACAGTACAATTTAGAGTTGATCATTGTATTACTAGTTGTTGTTCATCTCTTACTGTGCCTTGTTTACAAGTTAAACTTTATCATACAAATGTGTGCATACAAAAAGGAGTCTGATGAAGCCCACGACTTCAGGCATCCCTTCCAGTATATCCCCCAAGGATAAGGAAAAAAAAAACCCACATCCCTTCCTGAAAATCAGCTATCTTAAAGGCGTTTGAATAATAAGTACTTCACATCTCTGAATTTTCTTCCATTTTATTTATATAACATATTAACTTACATAATTAAAAAATAACTAATTTATCACATATTAGACCAGAATTTGTACAAATGCACATATATATACTTTCTTGAGAATAAATTATTTACTTGCAAATAATAGGACTCTAAAGATTTTATCTAACAATAAATTTTATGCCCATGTTGCTATTATGAGCTATTTGAATCCCCTAATGTTGTTTCTTTGTGGCAAGATATCAAGACTACTTTCCATGGCTATATGGGCCAATGAGAGAGATGTATGTAAGAGTGTAAGTGTGCCTGAGAACTTCTTGGTCTTACATGAGAATGTGGCTTGTATTAAATGCAGTTGATTCTCATTATTTGTAAAAACTCTGATCTGTAATGACACTGCAAACAGCAATGCTGAACAACTGCCCCGAGAGGGTAACACAGGGTTAGAGTCCACCAAGAGTCTGGTCAGAGCCAACCTCACCCTCAGATTATGTGATTTTGTTTGAAGACACTCAGTTACACACATACTCACACACATACAGACACACACACACACACACACACAGATACACAAACAGACACACACTCACACACACATACACACACACACACACACACACACACTCACAGACATACACACCTTACAGTCAATCCTGTTCAGTATTTTTATAAAAAAAAAAAACATATTTCCCTCACATCATCTGTGCCATTAAAGTCACAGACAATTTCGCTGATATTCCTGAGGGAAGCTAGTCAGCACACATCTTCTGCCTGAGGCTCATGACCCTCTTCTTGTGTTTAGAAACTCTATACAGCACTTCAGCATTACACTTGGGGCCCCCCAAACTGAAAAGTTACCAATAATGCTATATAAGTGCAAAGCCAGAAGCATTTCAATAGGCCTAAAGAGCAGCCATGTGTGTGGTAGGCCAGCTGACCCAGAAGGGCCACCGACTCTAACTGGAAAGTTGGGCACCAGCTGACACCTGTGTTTTCCTACTATGCACATTCTGCAAATGACCAGGAAAAAGCATTGGTGGTTGACATTGTGGCTACAGATAAATTTTAGCAGGCAGGCAAATTAACAACCTAGAATCTACACATTGTGATGGCCTAAAGTGTATGTGAGCAGGGGGGTGGGGTCGGGAGGGGTTTTTTTTTTTTTTTTTTTTTTTTTTTTTTTTTTTTTTGTAGTTATTGGCTTTCCACACAATTCTAAATGATATCATAACACAAAAAGATTTCCTGATGTTCAGATCTCCTTTCTTTCTTACACTTGATTTCTGAATTTGGAGTCCAGCTGATCCCTGTACCCTGCCCTTCAAACCTACAATCCAGCCTGGTGTTATCTCCCTCCTTGCTTCATACAGCATTGTCCAGACCTGCCCACCTGAGAAGTGTGCGGTCCAGTGTGTGGGCTACATTTAAAAGCACTCGTTCTCATAGACTGTTGAAGAGGCAGGCCACAGAGCCCCTGAGAGGGGCCTTTTCTTCTTAAGAGCTGGCTATATCTATCACATGATAGTTCTTGACAAAGAGCTTTGTCGGGAAGATGATTAGAGACACGTCTGAGGTTTTAGGATGCAGATGGTGGGCAGTTACCCAGACAAGGAGAAAATTCTTCAGCTTTTCCTTTCCTGCTGAGCTCTGGCTGGGCTCTGGCTGGTTTGTGGGATTGTTTAGAGTCTGTGTCTTTATGGCAGAGTAAATTCAGTTGACAGACGAGGCAAATCTTTGTGATGATGCCATCCTTTCAGACTTCCTCCATTTGGTAAGTTATATGAACGCACACAGATAGCAATGCAAAGAGACAGGAAGGAAGGCTTAGAGATCGCAGCAGGTTTTAGCCCTGGGAGTCCCATACACTGGCGGCACGACTGGACTACTTACCTAAAAAAAAATCTAAGCGCGTTAACTTTTTCATTGCCTAGTGGAATAAAAACTGTTCTTACATCAGAGTATCATTTTGAGAATTCTGTGACAGTGTGAGGAGAGTGTTCTCATGTACAATAGACTTGGTATCTGCTTTGAGTTTTGACAGCCATCTAGGATTCTGTGTATCGAGTCTATATGAATATGAAATCCTGCTCAGTAGTAGGCGACCAGAGTCTGTGACCCAAGGAGTTAAGTTACCCATGAGGACTCTGAGCTAGCACCGCACACAAGGAATCATGCAGGGGAGTCATACCAGCAGAAAGTGAGTGCACTCCACTCCTGCACACTTACGTTACTGAAGTCCTTAAATTCGAAATGATCCCAATAGGGAGTCAGTTTTGTTTTGTTTTGTTTTGTTTTGTTTTTGTCTGTAAAATGTAGCACTAAGCATGTTAGGCAATGAACTACAGACAGGTACTAGCATTCTTATGGTGTGGGTAGTGAAGAATAGATCTTCACTCCTCAAGATTGTGGAAATACAGATGTTGGGTAGTCAGACGGGTTTGTACTCACTTGGAGCCCCCTCCTGCCCACAGCATTTGGATATGAATTGGTCTTTTGCTCTGTAATTTTCCATTTTACTATAGTTGATTGATCTTAGTGAATGTCAACATAGCAAATTTTATTTCTTTAAATAGTGTTGCATCTGATGGTAGGTAGACCCTATTGGTCAAGAGGCCGAGGTGAGACGATTGGATTGCTTAACCCCATGCACTCTGAACTGTTACCAGAATACCTAGGCATAAACCTTAATTCTAGATCCAAAAAACCACTCATGCCAAGAGAAAATACATCCTAGGTAGATTGATGATGATGATGATGATGATGATGATGATAAATAGATTGATGGTAGATAATAGGTAAAAAGATGATAAACTGATAGAGATTAATAGATAGATAGACAATAAATGGATGACAGATAATAGGTAGATAGATAGATGATGGATTGACAGATGATAGGTGACAGGTAAATAGATAGATGATAGATAAATAAATAGATAATAGTAGATAGATGATGATAGAGAAAAATGTGCCTTACCTACAGCAGTAGAAAAGAGACATTTTCTAGAAAGGATAAAACAAAAGCCAGAAAATATACAATCAAATGAAGCTGTGTATCCCAACTACTTGAACTGAAAGATGAGTCTTTCTTCTGGGGGCTCCTGGGATAGGCCATTTTCAGTTCCAGTCCAGTGCTTTCTGCAGATATCCAGTTCCTAGGCCTAACTACAGGAGCAGTCTGAGCAATACAGTGACACCTCCATCTCAAATAAATAAATAGGAATTGTCTTCAGTCACCAACGTCACTAAACTGTCCAATTCTCAAATTTATCATTGAACCAAAGGCTGACCCTAGCCAGGGTCTTCCCTTCAGATCTGATTAGCTTGCCCCAACTCTTACCAGGCCTGAGCCCTATCTTCACTGGAGTGAGAGGGGAAATCTGTAGTGGAGAACCTTCTGCTGATGAGGGCGGTCTCTTTTTGCTGGTGGTGTAGGGGTGGGGATGCCAATGGAGTTCTTTTCCTTTTCTCTTATGTGTTTAAGAGCAGCCTTCCTTCAAAACACATTTCTCCTTTCCTTTTTTTTTTTTTTTTTTTTTAATAGAAAAAAAATTCACTGGCCAGGCAGGAATGTCACTGAGCAGCCTGTAGGTGCTCCCCACAGGCTCCCACCCAAAGTGCAGCCCATAAAAGGGAGAGCTGTGTAGCTTCGTGCTTCTCCACCCAGCTCACATCTGCCAGCTGCACAGGAGGCTCCTTCAGACCTTTCACTGTCTTGAGGCTCTGTCTCCCTAAGCAGCACAGGCTAGCCTTGAACTCACCATCCTCCTGTCTCAGGATCCTGAGTGTTTTGTTTATGAATGTGCATCACTATGCCCAACTACCTAAAGTTTCTGAGGACTTAGAGCCATTAAAACCGGAAGTGAAAATAAATCCTTCAGCCCCAAAGTAGCTTTTTTCCAGTGTTTTATCACAATGACAAATTTCTTTAAAATGGAACAGCCTCACAGGCCTTTGTCCAGTGTCTTTGAATGTTGTCTCTCTTCTCCTCCTCCTTCTCTTCCCTCTCTTCCTTCTCTTCCTCCTTCCCTGCTTCCACTTTCTTCTAAATGTCTTGCAGAATTCTCCTCACAACATACCCAGTCATGTCCTAAACACTTCATTCCCTGAGGTTATTGACAAAACAGACTTTCAGGTTTTGAAAAATGAATGAACTGTCCATATCCTCAGACCACTTCCCTCTTCCTCTGCTTCCAGGTAGACACCCTGGAGGTGATTCGACATCCAGAAGAAACCACCAACATGAAGAGACAAACCATGGCTTCTTACTTCCGGGTATGAAGGTTGCCTTTTCTGTGTTCTACCTGTGTCCAGAAAGGACTAGCCCAACCTTCCCATATGTCTTACTCAATGTACTATTGGTGTAAAGAGACACCCATGACCATGGCAACTCGTATAAAGGAAAACATTTCACTGGAGCTGACTTACAGTTTTGGAGGTGTAGCCCATTTTCATCAATGCAGAAAACATGGCAGCAAGCAGGCAGACATGGTGCTGGAAAAGTAGCTGTGAGTTCTATATCTGGAACAGCAGGCAGAAAGAAGAGAAAGACACTGGGTCTGGCTTGAGCCGTTAAAACCCCAAAGCTATCCCTTGAGACACATTTCCTCCAACAAGGCCACACCTACTCCAAAAGGCCACACCTCCTAAACCCTGTCAAGTAGTGCCACTCCCTAATGCCCAAGCATTCAAATATGTGAGCTATGGGAGACAGTTTTATTTAAGCCACCATACCAGGTGAGGTCCAGACAATGACAGAGTCCATGGAATCAGGATCAGACACAAATGCCACTTAAGAAAGGGGTGGGAACCCAGCTATACCACTCCTGGGCATGTACCCAGAAGATGCTCCAACATGTAATAAGGACACATGCTCCACCATGTTCATAGCAGCCTTATTTATAATAGCCAGAAACTGGAAACAACCCAGATGTCCCTCAACAGAGGAATGGATACAGAAACTGTGGTACATCTACACAATGGAGTACTACTCAGCTATTAAAAACAATGAATTTATGAAATTCTTAGGGAAATGGATGGATCTGGAGAGAATCATCCTGAGTGAGGTAACCCAATCACAAAAGAACACACATGGTATGCACTCTCTGATAAGTGGTTATTAGCCCAGAAGTTTAGAATACAGGAAGAACAACCCACAAACCACAAGAAACTTAAGAAGAAGGAAGACCAAAAGGTGGACATTTCATTCCTTCTTAAAAGGGGGAACCAAATATCCACGGAAGGAGTGGCAGAGATTAACTATGGAGCAGAGACTGAAGGAAGGACAATCCAGCCTAAATATAGCTATCTCCTGAGAGGCTCTGACAATACCTGACTAATACAGATGTAGAGGCTCACAGCCATTCATTGAACTGAGTACACAGTCCCCAATGAAGGAGTTAGAGAAAGGATCTATGGAGCTGAAGGGTTTGCAGCCCCTTAGGACGAACAACAATATGAACTAACTAGTACCCTCAGAGCTCCCAGGGACCCAACCACCAATCAAGGACTATACATGGTGGGACTGAATGTTCTGGCAGCATGTGTATAGTAGAGGATTGCAAATTCGATCATCAATAGGAGGAAAGGACCTCGGCCTTGTGAAGGTTTTGTGCCCCAGTGTAGGGGAATGCCAGGGCCAACAAGTGGAAGAGGGTGAGGTGGCAGGCATGGGGAGGGGGGAGGCAACAGGGGTTTGTTCTTGTTGTTTTTGTTTGTTTGTTTGTTTGTTTGTTTGTTTTTTGGAGGGGAAACTGGGAAAGGAGAAATCTACATGTAAATAATTTTTAAAAAATGTATGCCTACAACACCAAAAAAAAAAAAAAAAAAAAAAAAAAAAAAAAAAAAAAAAAAAAAAAAGAAAAGAAAAGAAAGGGGTGGGAAACCAAGTCTACATAACAAGTTCCAGGCCAGCCAGACCTCCACAGTGAGACCCTCTTTCAGAAGCTAAGGAGATGAGGCTGCAGATTAAGAATACCACAGACAGCCCATTTTGTTGTCTGTGCTGGGAGTCTTTGAGCAGCTCCTTGGCTTCAAAGCAATGAGAAACACTTTCCCACCAAATAACAGCAGTCAATAACATTTAGAAAGTACCCTTTCAAGTTTGCACACTGAGAAAAGAATTGGCTTTATTTTCATAGGTTTGACTGACCCATTTGCCTGAGCCCTATTATTCTCATTTCTGCCACCCCAGTTTCTGATATTCTATCTAGAGAAATGCTCCTGCAGTGTAAGAACAATACATGTAGACGTGTTCTATTAAGTACACTTATAGTAAATGTAAGGCACCTGGGCTCTCCCACCAATTTGTACTGATTTCTATGAAACAGCATTTGGGGACCCCTTAGAGATGATGTGCACTGGGAGAGATGGCTCAGGCAGATTTGTGGTTGAGATGCTGTTGTTAGGAGAAAGCAGGAGCTGATCTCATGGACAGTGAATGAGATGGTAAGACAGTGTTGGCATAGAAGAGTATTCCACGGGATGGTTTGGGCTAGGGGAGCTAGACCATGGGCTGGAGGACAAGGCAAGCTCAAGAATAGGACTCAGGAATCTGCACCACAGATGGAGGAAGGTTCCTTAATGGAAAGCGATCAGCGCCCAACAAAGATGGTGGTGTTTCATAGGCAGAGTAGAACTGGGCTCTCAGTGTGAGCAGTGGGGGCCTCAGACCTTAAAGTCCAAGACTCCATGAATGCTGCAATCCCTGACAGCGCCTCCAGCAAGCAGCTCCCAGCGCCTGCTTAATTTCTCTTGGATGTTTGTGATTTCCCTCTCTTCCTTCTCTTCCTCAGACTGGTCTGGTTCTCTTTACCAACCCTATGCTTGTCCTCCTAGTATCTCTCTCTCTCTCTCTCTCTCTCTCTCTCTCTCTCTCTCTCTCTCTCTCTCTCTCTCTCTCTCTCTCTCTCTGTGTGTGTGTGTGTGTGTGTGCATCCCTGCCTGAGTGTGTGCATGCATGTGTTTCCCCTTGAGACTTGGACACTCTTTGACTGTGATTCTCAATGTCCCTATCAGAGGACAAGTCTCTAGGTTATAGATTACAGAAATATGACCATGCCAACCAGTTTAGTATCTTCAAAATACTGGTCTCCACTTAGCTGGGCAGTGGTGGCGCACACCTTTAATCCCAGCACTTTGGAGGCAGAGGCAGGTGGATTTCTGAGTTCGAGGCCAGCCTGGTCTACAGAGTGAGTTCCAGAAAAACCAGGGCTACACAGAGAAACCCTGTAAAAACAATAAACAAAAAAACAAAAAACAAAACAAAACAAACAAAAAAACCCCAAAACCCAAAAACCAAAAAAATTCCAGAGCAGAAAAACAAGATACCTTGGTCTGCTAGATAAGACCACTTCTGATCACTAAGAGGAATGATTTCATAAGACTGGAACTCGTTTTCCACATGGCTTGTAATTGTCTCTGAGAGTTCTAATAATGGACAACCCCAAGGGACACACCCCTGTCCCACAAGCACCCTTCTTGTTGTTCATGTGTTTCTTCTTCTCTGTAAGATATGTAATAGTTGACTATCATAATCCTTTCCTCTAATAATCTTTCCCTATTCCTCCTCCTCCTTCTCCTCCTCCTCCTCCTCCTCCTCCTCCTCCTCCTCCTCCTTTCCCTCCTCCTCTTCCTTTCCTTTTCTTCCTCTGCTTCCCTCATCCTTACTATCAATGTTATCAGTATGATTTGCTGTGACTTTCTGGTGGTTCTCAGGTGAATAAAACAGTACATCCCCATGCTGGGTACTATAGTATGCCATCATTTTGGATAGTAGAGGGCATTCCAGGCTAACCTAGAACATGCTCTTAAAGGGGTTTCTGTCCTCTAGCGATACTACTTTAGCACCCAGATGTTTAAAGAGTGATTTCAACCTTACGGCAGCTGGAGGGAGAACTTACCTTGCCATCTCCTGTTACTGATTTCCTGTTCTTTCTTGACAAGCTAGTGCTTCACAAGCCCTCCACTGCTTGGCAGGCCCCCCGTGACTGGTGCTTCACTTCTCATTTCGTGTTTGTTCTCTCCTTGCTAGTATTCCCTGATGGATCTGCTCTCCAAAATGGTGGTCGGACAGCCCCACTTTGTTCGTTGCATTAAGCCTAATGATGACCGCAAGGCCCTGCAGTTCTCCCAAGACAGAGTCTTGGCCCAGCTTCGCTCTACAGGGATCCTGGAGACTGTCAGCATTCGCAGGCAGGGCTACTCTCATCGCATCCTCTTTGAAGAGTTTGTAAAACGGTCAGTGTTCTTGGCTGTGCATGTTGTATACCCTGTCTGTCTCTGTCCCCTGTGACTAATTCTTCTCACAAGACCCCTCCCAGAACTTTCCTCTAAACATACAATTGTTATTAATACCAGCTGTCACTTACTTGTTTAAACGTTGCATTTATATTACTGCAGACAACTCAACAATAGGCCAGGCTGACGTCTGATCACATTTAAAAAAACGTTGATACATATTCTATATTATAAATTCTTAAGTCACAAATTTTCTGGATATTCCACTGTGGTAACAGAAGCAAGCTATACTCTGGGAGGACTTGAATGTGCCCTAGCTCCCTTTCCACTCCTAGGGTCTGGTGCAGAATATTATTACAGAGGTAACTGGTCTTAGAAGGTGTCAGAAGAAGCCAGGGCATTTCAGGTACTATCCTTAGAGTGCAGTCTCAGTCACCTATAAGACAATCCAGTGAGCCAGCCTTTCTCTTCTCTGTTCGAAAGGTAAAGATCTTAGGACACAGAAATAATGTGACCTTTCCAAGATCCCTTGTTATAAATGGAAGGGTCAGGATTTGAAGCCCAGCAGGCCAGCTTCACCCTTTAAAATTTTTTTTTGTTTTTTTGTTTGTTTGAGACAGGGTTTCTCTGTGTAGCCTTGGCTGTCCTGGAACTCACTCTGTAGACCTGGCTGGCCTTGGACTCAGAAATCCACCTGCCTCTACCTCCCAAGTGCTGGGATTAAAGGCGAGTGCCACCACCGCCCGGCCACCCTTTACATTTTTAATATCCCCAATTCAATGCATTCAATCTGTGTTTATTATGAAACATGAATTGCAAAGGAGCTGGGGTTTCTGGGTAACCCAGAAACTGCCTTATCTAAAGACGCTAGCTTGCTCTTCTGTCCACAGCTGGTTCAAGGACCCTGAGGTGTCACATAATCACAGGTAGGACTTCTAACGACACTGCAATAACAACAAAACTCACCTATGAGAAAGAAACACACCTATCAAAGGATGCTCAGAGTCAAGTAAGAAAAGCTTACAAAATTTGTCTTCCCTGTATTGTCCCTTTACTCCCATTCTGATATATATCAAATATATATGTATTATGTATATAAAAGTGAAATATATATTGAAAAAGACCTTGAATATATAATATATTATGTATATCCTGAACATATACATAATTAATATATATGGTATATATAATATATATGTGTCACACACACATATCTCTCTATATATATTCATGCTGGATAGTATATATGTGTGTGTATGTGTGTGTACAAATATTTGCGTCATTGAATCCTCCAAACTCTGCTAGGTTCCATGAAAAAGTAAAGGGGCAAAAACTCTTGCAATAGATCTTCTAAATTTAAACTAAGAAAGAAATGATAGTTTAACTGTATCTTTTTAAGCCCTTTTTTTCCCTTCAATTTTAAATTTGGAGCTGCATAAGGGGGGAGCAAAGATAATTTTAGCTCACGAATCCAACTATTTTTAGGTACAAAATGTTGAATACATAAAAAACATTTAAGAAAACAGGTCAAATGCTAAATTGACTGGTACTTCTTTGTTCCTGATCAGAAAACCACTAGGCAGATACAAACAAGAGTTTCAAAATGACAGTAAATCTGAGCGTATCAGAGAGTTAATTGGTGTTTGGAACCTTTTGAACAACTAAACAACGAAATGGATGAGCTAGCAGTCTCCCCTGATGTTATTCAGCAAATATTCGCTCTTATCTCCCCACTCAGGAATGCTATTTTGTCAACTCTTAGCAGGAAATAGGCAGACAAAGCAATCAAAGGCAGGGAGCAGAGGCGAGAGGTTTATCAAAAGGAAGTAAATAAAAGGTAATGTTTCCTTAATGTTGCTCTCCAACTCTTCCTGTTTTCTGATACTCTAGTCTGAAACATGAGAGGCCCTGTTTCTTCTGATCCCGGTGTGCCCTTCCGGAATAGGGACCTTCATCCTTAATCCCCCCATTACTCAGATTTGCAGACTCAGCCAAGCCTGTTTCCTCTCTGTGTCCTTTTTGAATTTTCTGGCAAAGTGCCTTAGGGAGAGCTTTCTCTTCTCCAGTCAAGGGCCTTTGAGGAGCTCATAGATGGAGCAGAGTGAATTGGACATCTTTATCTGTTGTCAGATAGACACTGAGGGACCATGCGGCAGTGTTGTTCGGGTAGTAGTTTGACTTACATTTTGTGTCCAGTGATACAAAGCATCTCTCCATGTGATTATTGGTTATTTGTGATAAGTTATTCTCTGCTGGTGAAATGACTCAATTCAAGCCAGATTAGAGTATATTTAAAGGAAGGTTTATTGGGAAGCTGCTCCCAGACAGGCCGGTTTATTGGTCCTAAGGAATGAGGCTAGGGAAATTGCCATGGGAATGGAGACAGAGGGGAGGGGGAAGAAAAAGAAAGAGCAAGTGCACATAGGGAGAGAGAAAATGCCAGGGAGACAGGGAGAGAGGGGGAGAGAGGGGGAGACGGAAATGTCTGTGTCAAATAGGGAGAAGCTTCTGGGGAAGGAGAAGCCCAGCCCCTCAGCTGGGAAGTTCAGGGCAGAGGACAGGGTATGCCAGCCACACCCTGTAACAGATAGGGCCTGAGGGATGCTGGGAGAACCTGGAGGTTAGGTCTGCTTTGGTATTTAAAATATGTACCTCATCTACTTGTCCTGAATTCCATCATCCCAGCCTTTGTTGATAACAAATGAATAAGGGGGTAATATAATCATCTATGACTACTTTCTGCTGACACTGGGACATTGTTATGGGGAGGGGTTCCAAAAGCTAGAATGTAGGCCAGCTTTGGGAAGAGCAGCAGGCAATTGTCCAAGCTCTGCAGGACTATCTTGGGGCTAGGGACTAGAAGAGCCAGTTGAAGCAGCTTGTGAGACTATCATGGAGCATCTGCCGGTAGCCACTGCAGAGCTCTTCTGGATGCAGGGAACACCTGGACTTGGCAGATGGTGGAACAGATATGTATGTTAGGGGCAGAAGAAAAAGTTAGGGGTTTAGGGAATTTTTTTTTCCTTAGGTATACATTTGAAACTTTTAGGCCCAAGGTCTTGGTAGTTGGAGGTAGGTGGAGGAGACTCCCAGGACCAGGGAAAAGGGAATAGTCAGGCAGAGAGGGAAACAGGGTGTTGATTGACAGTACTTATCTGGAGGCCATTTGGCCTGTGAGAAGTAGATTTGTGTGGATTCCCTGAAGCTTGTAAGAATTTTTTTAAGTTTACAAAAAGATAAATTTTAGATATGTTAGTATTACCACTGTTAAAGCTTTGAACTTTGAAGTCTCAATATATCAGTAGCACAGTAAGGGAAGAAATCGGAAACATTTTTTACTCCTTCTATATACCTTAAATCACCCTCTTATCACCATTTA
This sequence comes from Montemys delectorum, assembly GCA_019843815.1. Lineage (NCBI taxonomy): Eukaryota > Metazoa > Chordata > Mammalia > Rodentia > Muridae > Montemys > Montemys delectorum. Next base: position 24,290 of record JADRCD010179356.1, read on the forward strand.
AGTTTTTCACATCTTCCAACCTTCATACCTTGCATTTACCAACTTAGAACAACTTCCTAGACCCTCAAACACATCTTTTTTCACCAGTCAAGTCCACAAACCCCTCAGAGACCTGACAAGGATAAATTATGATCTAAATGGCCTATATATTAATTAAAATGACAGAGACTAGTCCAAAGTCCACCACTTAGACAGTTATCCCAGGTTCCTGTTATCTACAGGGCTTCACTGGGGACACAGGTCTGGCCCAGAAAATCTGAGAGGCCTTCCTGTAGAGGAGGAACCTGGGAGACTAACCTTGAGGCATGTCCAGTATTCTGTTTGTCCACAGTTTGGGCAGGTTCCTGGCAGCAGGCAAAGCATTGGAGAAGTCTTGCTCAGTGGTTAGCATACCATAGTCCAGGGGAAGTCCTTTGTTATTGTGCCCTTATATTTTTGGAGACCTTAGGGAAGTCACTGCTAGGATTTGGAGTTTCTGTCTGCCATGGGAAGTTTAAACATCTTAAATACCATAATCAGCAGGTCTCTGAGGAGCTTGCGGACCATCTATCTATCCATCCATCTCTCTCTCTCTATCTATCTATCTATCTACCTACCTACCTAAATCAATCATATATTTGAATAGGCAACTTTACTTGTTTCTAGTTACCTTTCATAAGTGTAACCTTGAAAACATATACAGGTAAATAAAGCCTATTCTTGTTAGATTTGAGCCTTAAAAACAAAAACTCATGATTTTTGAATTGAAGATCTTCTAATATTAAAATAAAATTTTTAATCATAGACACAGTTTCATAGAGAGACTGGTAACTTTGCTGAACCTACTGGATGGCATCATTATAGGCCACTGTAGCTTTCTGTATGGCTTAGTTTATCCAAACAGCTAAAGCTTAAAAGCCAGAGAAGTTAGATTTGGCTATTGGTCAGGAACTGAATGCCTTCTCCCCCCAGCCCCCCTTAAGTTAAGATGGTGGTGAGACAGTGAGTTTCCCAAAACAAAGATGGCTGGTAGTCATGTGGTTGCCCTTTATTAACATGGCGATGAAATTTATTTACCCCATAGTCAAGATTGTGGCCCATGGGGAGCAGCTAAGCAGCCATAGCAGACAATTTAAAGTGAGCAGGCTGCTCCCTCACCACCACTGCTGCCCTCACCAAGGCCTTGCTTGCATGGACAAGAAGGAGGTATGGGGTGGGGAGGGTGAGGCTAAGCAGTACCTGGATCCATGCATGTGAAGATGCTCAGCTGCTGAAGTTGTGTTTCAGCAAAAGGGGGAGGGGCAAGCGCATGGTTCCTCCAAAAATTACACATAGAGATTTCAGACCAATTTGGATAAATTTTTCAGTTTTAGGTCCAGTGGCACCAATTCTCCCAGGCTTTTCTGGAACCCAAAGGCTGAAATGTGCAGCGTCCTGCAAAAAAATCCTGGGGAGGGGAAGCCCCAGGTCAAATGTCTTTGAATGCAAGGCTCTCCCCCACCCCCTGCTTCCCATACCTCCCTCTCATCCATGCCCTAGACATATGTGATTAACATAGGTGTGATGTAAGATACGCAATTAACAAATATTTTCTTTCATTCTCTTTTTAATTCATCCTCTTCCTCTTTCTAATTTCTTCTCCCCTTCTTTTGCCTCCTGCTCCTCCTATTTCTTTTTGAGACAGGGTCTTACTATGTATCCCTGGCTGGTCTGGAATTTGCCATCTGGATCGTGTCAGTCTTGAACTCACAGAGATCTCACCTGCCTCTGTCCAAACAGTTGGACTAAAGGCATCTGCTGCTACACCCAGCGTCTTTTCACTCTTGATAGGTCCCTCTGGCACATATCATTTTTTATTTGGATGAAGCCCTGTGTTTTCTTTTGTTGTTTGTGTCTCGATGTCCTGGTTAAACAAACACATAATCCAAGGTTACAGAGATTTACTCCTGTTTCTTTATCCCAATGGTTATACAATTTGAGCTCTCCTGTTTTATATCTATGAGCCACCTTGCAATATTTTCTGTGTGTGTGTGATAGGGGCCGCACATCATTGTTTCGGGTGTGGCCATTGGCTTGTCATTCTTCCCTTGATTTGTCTTTACATTTTATTGAGTATGATTGGACCATACCTGTTAGGGTTCCTTTGGGATCTTGAATTAGGTTTCACAGGCCTTTTTGAACTCCTGTTTATCTTAGTTTGGGTTTTACGGCTGTGAACAGACATCAATGACCAAGGCACCTCATGGACAATATGTAGTTGTAGCTAGCTTACAGGTTGAGAGGTTCAGTCTATTCTATGGGAGCATGGCAGCATCCAGGCAGGCATGGCAGGCAGGCCTGAGAGTTCTACATCTTCATCTGAAGGCTGCTAGTGGAAGACTGACTTCCAGGTGGCTAAGAGTAAAGTCTTAAAGTCCACACCCACACACCTACTCTAATGAGTCCACACCTACTCCAACAAGGGCACAACTCCAAATAGTGACACTCCTTGGGACAAACATAGAGAAACCATCATGCTATATCCTTCTACCACAGCATCCTGAATGGACTTTTGCCTTTTTCACCCTCTGAGGTGCCAGCATGGGGTTGATCTAAAATTCTTATGGAAGCATGTTGCTTCCTGCACTACCAGGACCATCCAGACACCTCTGGGGAAGTTTCAGCCCTGCTGCTTGGTAAAGGGGAGTCTTCCTGCTTTGCCACTCTGCTTTTTCAGTTATCTCTTTCATCCTTCACCTCAGATCAAACCCCAGGCAAAACTGAAGGAGTCAGGAGTCCTCAAAATACCACACACTGTTCCATTCTCTGGTGCCTTTGTTCACTTCACTGAGTCCACTTGGGCAAGCTGACTCTTCATCATCTTCTCTGTGGTAACATCCCCAGGCTGGGTTAGAAGTCTCCCAGGTGCGCTTTATTGATGGTGCTCACACAGGGATTGCCCGCCTTTCCTTCTAACTGTAACTGCCTGAGAGGCACAGCAAGTCCTGTATCTGGACTGTACTGCAGCTCAGGTTAGCTGCTTTAGAAATATTTGTGAAGTTTGAAAAATATCTCACCTGGCCTTCATCTCTGTTAGACCATTCCTGATTGTGCCTCTGGTCCCTGCTCTTTAGAAGCAGGTGAAAGATGCATGGAGCCTGGATGTTGAGCTATAACTCACTCAGACTGCAATGTGCATCAAAGACTGGCAGAGCATGTGCTCACGGGTGGTCGATGGGTCGATAAGAGCTCAAAAACAAACAAACAAACAAACAAATCTTGAATACATTGATTTTTTTTTTAAGGGCTCTGGCCAAGTTTGGAAAATACTGTCATTTATTAGAGGTCACATAGAAAGAGTGATAAGTTAATTTGCCTTCCTTTGTTCTGTAACAGAGAGAAGTTTTGGGTTTAGTTTTGGTTTTGAGACGAGGTTTCTCTGTATATCCCAGGCTGTTGGGCTTGGTTGTAGAGTGTGAATCCATCTTATGGAGAGCTATGCCTGTGGTTTTGAGACGAGGTTTCTTTGTATACACAGGGCCGTTGGGGCTTGGTTGCAGAGTATGAATCCATCTTATGGAACGCTATGCTTGCAGGAAGGCTGCTTGCTCAGCTGACACATGAACTTCTTAATAATAAGTGACCAAAGAGCCGAAGCAAAAATTAGAAGAGAATAATATATCATCTTATAAAACCCAGCAGTGTCTGGATGCAGGGCATCAAGCAATCATACTAAGCCACTGGCCTCTCCCTTTGATTGGCTGTGTCTCTGAGAATTAATTCTTACACAGTAAACAGACTGGAGCAGTGTGGATCACATGCATATCCTTGGACCAATCTCTAAGACAAGGAAGGACTTTGGGGTCAAGTGCCTGGATGAGGTCAACCCCACTTGAATCATGGTGTAAGGGACTCCATTAAAGGAAAGACGAGGGAATCATAGGCTAAAAAAGACCAACTGTGTACTACCCTTTATATTGATAGTCTTATAACCCTGAACCACCCTAACCACACAGAAAGCTTACCCTCATCTATTTACCTCGTGGGCCCTTTAAAAAATTTTTAAGGACAAACTTTTTGTTGACAACACTGGATGTTAACTTGGAAAAAGAAGTGTGTACTGGGCCTGGAGAGATTGCTCTGCAGTTAAGAGCACTGATTGCTCTTCCAGAAGTCCTGAGTTCAATTCCCAGCAACTACACAGTGGCTCACAACCATCTGTAATGGGACCAGATGCCCTCTTCTGGTGTGTCTGAAAACAGCGACAGTGTACTCACATGAAATACATAAATACATCTTTAAAAAAATAATTATATACTGATTGTTTTAATTTAATCACTTCACTGTTACCTGTCTGCTTGCTTGTTTTGTTTGTTATACAATTTCACATGCTCTGAAGAAGATTACCAAAAGGAGTTTCCAGTCCCACTTCCCTCTATCAGTTCTGGCTCAGCTTGAATCAGTCATCTGCCAGTTGGCATGTATCTCTGGTCATGTCAGTATATTTCGTGGTTTATGTGATGCATGGGGATCCACAGGGAAATGTCACTTTCCTTCCTCGGATCGCGTTACTATTTCGACTCTGTGCACTGTTTACTTTATTCTTTTCTTACTGTGAAATTGTAGCTACTGTTTATGATTCTCCTGACAAACACCTCTCTTTGTCTCTTCAGGTCTGGATTTTCTTTCTTCCTATACAAATATTCATTGAGCTATTGGCCAGCTATCTCTGGTCTCTGTTTTTTTTTTTTTGTTTGTTTGTTTGTTTTTTTTAACTTTTATTGAATTATGATCAGAAAAGTTACATGATTTCAATTTATCTGAATTGGTTAACATTTAAAAACATATTTTAAGTAAATAGAATTAAATCACATTCTTGTTTCACTTTTGTACCCCAACTCCTCCCAGAGACCCCCCTTCAATATCTACAATACCTTTTTTGTCATATTCCTTAAAATTTATAAAATATTATAACAATAATAATAAGTATTATAAAAGTTGTTTGATATAAAACAACAATCAATTTAACAGTCTTATGTAGACACTCGTCTACAGCAATAGTGAAAATACATTTTCCTCAATATAAATTTTAAGTAAATCCAAACATATTAACTATAAATTTCAAAATAATACATCACTACTAGTATTTTCTTAAATGAACATAAATATATAAAGTCTTTTTGTTTGTTTGTTTTGTATTTAGTAGAGTTTAAGATCTTGGCTCTTACTGTGGTACAAGTCCAAAATAAAAACAATTTTTAGACATTGGATTTCACTGTAATAAGGCTGTACTTCAATGACCCTCACATCACCAAAGGATTTTACCTCCATCGTAGCTAAGCTGAGAGTTGACAGTTCTGCTGCACCAAGAAATGAATTGTAGGCTCGAGTTTTGGATACAGACTTCCTGCTATGGTCAAAGCTATTTGACTTGAGTGACTTTATTCTCAGCCCACAGAGAACAGGTTGCATTCATTTAAGAAATGGTGTGTGTATTAAGATGCTCTATCCATAAAGTCATTCACCAACTGTTTCAATGAACAATGGTTCTGCTTGGAGGGTGGCATAGATATTAGGTGAGGGTGAGAATTTGGTTCATTAGCTGTGATAATTTGGAAAAGTGTTCATCTCAGAGAAAGAGTAACTTATAAAGTCCTCTTCTTCAAACTTGATACAAGAGTTACAAACGTCAAGCAAAGCATTCAGTCTCACTCTTTGTTGTTCTCTTACAAGCAACCTCCCTAGTTAATCATCTGTTTCTTTTGGGTATATAAATACCTTTGAAATATATAAGCTGTTCTGAAAACCATAATATAGTATAAAAACATGAAATAAACAATACTACTAATAGAGAGTCTGAAATAGGAGAAGCAAGATTTCAATACCCTTATGTTGTACACTATCACAAGCCAGATACTGTCACAAGCAAACAAGTTAAAAGTGTATATAGATTGTACAATATTGGACCTATTTCTCCAGTTACAAATTAGAGAGACCATTGGATGACAATCAACAAATTTCTAATTCCTCATATTTTTGGATTTCAATCGATTAGGATATGTTGGTAATATTAATTTTCATATTAAAATATTAAGAAAAAGTAATTGTCACTTCCTGTTGTTTTTGTTGTAAGAGATAGAATTAGGTTTGTGTGGGTTTGTTGAAAGATTACTTTCTTGCTTCTTCTAGGGTGTAGTTTTGCTCCTTATGTTGGTGTTTTCCCTCTATTTTCCTTTGTAGGGCTGGATTTGTGGAAAGATATTGTGTAAATTTTGTTTGGTCATGGAATATTTTGTTTTTTCCATCTATGGTAATTGAGAGTTTTGCTGGGTATAGTAGCCTGGGCTGGCATTTGTGTTCTTGTAGGGTTTGTTTGATATCTGCCCAGGATCTTCTAGCTTTCATAGTCTCTGGTGAGAAGTCTGGTATAATTCTGATAGGCCTGCCTTTGTATGTTACTTGACCTTTTCCTCCTTACTGCTTTTAAAAATCTTTCTTTGTTTAGTGCATTTGGTGTTTTGATTATTATGTGACCGGAGGAATTTCTTTTCTGATCCAGTCTATTTGGAGTTCTATAGGCTTCTTGTATGTTCATGGGCATCTCTTTCTTTAGGTTAGGGAAGTTTTCTTCTATAATTTTGTTGAAGATATTTACTGGCCCATTATCTTGGGAGTCTTCACTCTCTTCTATACCTATTATCCTATTGGTCTTCTCATTGTGTCCTGGATTTCCCTGATGTTTTGGGTTAGGAGCTTTTTGCTTTTTGTATTTTCTTTGACTGTTGTGTCAATGTTTTCTATGGTGTCTTCTGCCCCCTGAGATTCTCTCTTCTATCTCTTGTATTCTGTTGGTGATGTTTGCATCTATGACTCCTGATTTCTTTCCTAGGTTTTGTATCTCCTGGGTTATCTCTCTTTCTGATTTCTTTATTGTTTCTATTTCCATTTTTAGATTCTGGATGGTTTTGCTCATTTCCTTCCCCTGTTTGATTGTGTTTTCCTGTAGTTCTTTAAGGGATTTTTGTGTTTCCTCTTTAAGAGCTTCTAGCTGTTTACCTGTGTTCTTCTGTATTTCTTTGAGGGTGCTATTTATGTCTTTCTTAAAGTCCTGTATCATCACCATGAGAAGTGATTTTATATCTGAATCTTGCTTTTCTGGTGTAATGGTGTGTCTAGGACTGGCTATGGTGGGAGTATTGGGTTCTGATGATGCCAAGTGACCTTGGTTTGTGTTGTTTATTTTCTTATGCTTGCTCCCTGCTATCTGGTTATCCCTAGTGCTACCTGCCCTTGCTAAATCTGACTGTAGCCTGTCCTTCCTGTGATCCCAGTTGTGTCAGAACTCCTCAGAGTCAAGCTGTCTCTGTGATCCTGTGATTGTGGGATCCTGTGATCCTGGGCTTGTCAGAGCACCTTGGAGTGGAGCTTCCTCTAGGTGTTGTGGGACTGGCTGCGGAGCTTGCTCCCAAGGTCTGTTCTGGACACCAGCCCAAAGAGACTAGAAAGAATGGTCTCTGGTTTTACCTGTTGCCTTTTCCCTACCAAGAACAATAAAAGAAGTCCCTCGTTCCTTGGGACAGTGAGTATTGTGTCCTTAGTGGGGTCTGAGCTGACTCAAATTTGACTGCCAGCAGAATTGCAACTCTCAAGCTCATCCTTGACTCTAACCCTTTTTATAGCAGCTAAACATGGAATTTTTATGGTCAATGACTCAATTGAGTACGGATTCCTTAATATTTATTCCATAAACAAGGTGACATCACCCCTAGTGAGACTCCAGTTAGCTGGTCTTCTCCCTAGGTCAGCCTCTGGGTTATGCAGTCCAGTGCAAGAAGAGAACAGGGAGTCTCACATTCCAGGTGTGCAAGCATTCAATCATTCTTCGCACACCACTCAGTTTTGAATGACTAAATCTAGAACCTATCATAAAAAATCTTCCTCAAGAGCTGGAGAGGAAAATCTGGGGCTGTGGCTACTCTTCATTAACTTTCTTATTTTTTAATTTAATTTAATGTTTGTGAGTGTTATGCCTGCACATATGTCTGAGTGCTACATGCATGTATGGTGCCCATGGAGCCCAGAAGAGAGCATCAGATTCCCAGGAACTGGTTTGAGACTGTTGGAGCTTCCATGTGGGTGCTGGGAATCAAATTCAGGTCCTCTAGAAGAGCAGCCAGTGCTTTGAACCACTGAGCCATCTCTCCAGCCTCCCTCTTCATTAAGTTTGAAGATATCCTCATGTTTAGATGCTCCCCCTCCTGCCATGCTCCTTGGGTCTCTCAGACAGTTTCTGTGAGCTGCAGAGAGGGTGGAGAGCTGGACTCTATAGTTATAAATTGGTTATTTCTAATGTTTTTCCTGCTCATGTGCCCATGGTCTATCTCCTCTCAGGGTGGCCTTGTCCACCTCACCCCCACCCATATCCTTCCCTCTTTCCTCCTTCTCTCTACCTCTCTGCACTCCCCTCACTCCATCTTCAAGTCCCACCTTTCTCCCTCTCTTGCCCAATCACAGGCTCTCTCCCCAGTTAAATTGGGAAGCAAGTTTTACATAGCATCCATCGTGTGCATGAGGATCAGCTTATCTGGGCCATCCAGGTCTGAGAGCTGGTATTTAGCATTAGAATACAAGCAGCATTAGACCAACCCATTACACGTGGGTCCCAGGTGACTGCCCTGGTTTAGAAGGTTTAGGAGGCACCTTGCTAGAGGAAGTATGCCACTGGGGTGAAATTTGAAAGCTTTAATGTGCTTGCAGTACAGCCTATGAACTTGCAGCTGCCTGCTCCTACCCATGGCTGCTGCTTGCTGCCATGCCTCCTACCCTAAGGCCAAAGAAACTCTTTCTTAAGTTGCTTTGATCACAGTGTTTTATCACAGGACAGAAAGGTAACCAAGACAAGCACCCAATTAAAAATATAAATGAATAAAATTAAGAAGAAAATTTTAAAAAGAAAGTAATTCAGTGCAAATCATTTTTTTTTTCTATTGCATACCCAAGTTTCTTTTTAAGAGTTATTGCTACTTTCTTGACCCAGGACATCCCTGTTTTGAAGCAGTCCCACTGAGAAAACCTCTTTTGTCTTGCTCTTTCTTTTTTCCTCTTTTCTCTTTATTTTTCTTAATTGCTTTAATTAATTAATTAATTCAATTTTCTCCTTCTACCATGTGAGTCTTAGGAAACAAACTCAGATCATCAAGTGTGGTGGCCACTACTGTTACCTGTTGAGCCACTTTGCCAGTGCCTGTCTGCTCCATTCCGAGGAGGTCTGATGGGTTGTGATCGCTAAGTGACTTGAGATCTCACTAATTCAAGCAATATATTGCATTTTTTTTTCTTTTTCAATCATCCCATCAAATGCTTTGACATTTCTCTTTTCCTTTTCTATACCTTCTCTTTGTGATTAAAATAAAATTAACAAAGAGATATAAACACATTGGATTTCCTGATGATGTTATAGCATATACAAGTGAGAAGAAATACAGAGATAACTGTGGACTAGTGGGCTAGCTACGGAATTCTTATATTCATCAAGGGTTGAGCCCCTCGGGTGCTTAGAAGCTAGACATGAGCTCCAACCATCTTTCTGTTACTCTGAGTATTTGTACTTTTTTTTTAATCACTGCCTCTCCCCCCTGCCCCCCCCCCCCCCCCCCCCCCCGCCTCCACCCCCAGCCTGCCCCCTACTACTGCCTCCTCCCCCCTCCCTCCCTCCCACTCCCACCCCACTGGGAGCTTCCTTTGCATCTAAGTTTGACATTTTGACATTTTGGTCCCCTTGCCTTCGGATTCTCTGCCAATCAAATTGATCTGTTACTTTCTAATTCAGCCACATCTAAGTTCCCAGGACAGAGGCAGAATGTAACCAGATTCTTGTCCCCACTTCCCAAGGAGCTGGTGCTGCATACTCCACCATGCCCAGGCAACGTTTAGATTTCTATTATAAATTAATGTATGAATGAGCATGATTTTTTTTCTGATTCTTGGTGTCATTGTGGTTTTCTTCCTTCATTTAAACTTATAAACTGTCAGCAATGGAATAAAAACATTAATATATACCCACTGTTAGCCAAGTGCTGTCATGTGATAGTTAATGTCCTGACACACTAGATGGGCCTTAGGGAGTATCTGTGAAGGATTTCTCTTAATTTAATGAACATGGGAAGATTTGCCCACTGTGGGCAACATCATTTGCCTGGAAAGTATATCAGGACCAAATAAAAATGGAGAAGGTGAGCTATGCACTAGCGAACACACATCCATCTCTGGTCTTAACTAGCTGGCCCTCATGTTCCTGTCACTTTGACATCAGAGCTATGATGGACTCTAACCTGGAATTTGTGAGCTAAAATAAACCCTTTATCCCTTTTGTTGATTTTTCCAGGATATTTATATCAACAACAGGAAAAGGAACTGAGACACGCAATAAGTAATAGAACATCAGAGAAATATATAATCTCAGGCCTTTAGCACAACTTCTTACCCCGAGGCCCACATTTAGAAGCATTTCTAAGGATGCAATAGATAGAATCATTTTTCTTGTTTGTTAGCAGATGGTGGCCAGCTGCTCACTTTCTTTACTGATGGCTAAACACAAAGGGAGAAAAAAAATATGTGGCTTATGGTAAATATAAGAACTTAGTAAACGAAATCTGGAATTTTAGACACACAAAGGGAAGTGGGCAATTGGGGGTAATTATCAAATTATCCAAGCCAAAACTGCTGTGTTCTCTTTGTTATCGACATGAAAGAAAATTATCTAAGTGGATTGGATTATTCAGATAATTATCCAGTGTTTTGGGGTCTCTGATGAGACTGTCTGGATGGTCATGGATAGAGACAGAGAATCCATAAGTAACTATTGGAAATAGGCAAAGGAACATGCCTACAGGCAAAGGAACATGCCTACAGGCAAA
>JADRCD010179361.1:0-10358 GCA_019843815.1 Montemys delectorum
AGCATGCCAGTAACTCTAGCACGCAGGAGGCTGAGGCCGGAGGATCACAAGTTTAAGGATAGCCTGAGCTAAAACTGGGTTTTGGGGTGTAGAGGTCTTATTTTCCTATCGAGGAGAAGGTGGGTTTGACAGTGAATGGAATTGCTCAAACTTTCTGCAATTAAATTACTGTATGAAAACGTGAGCTTGGGGTGTTCGCAGCCTTCGCCGCGCCAGCGCCGCCTCTCGCTCGCCGAGCTCCAGCCGAAGCAGAAGGGGGGTAAGTAAGGAGGTGCTCATACCATGGCTCGTACAAAGCAGACTGCCCGCAAATCCACCGGTGGTAAAGCACCCAGGAAACAACTGGCTACAAAAGCCGCTCGCAAGAATGCGCCCTCTACTGGAGGGGTGAAGAAACCTCATCGTTACAGGCCTGGTACTGTGGCACTCCGTGAAATCAGACGCTATCAGAAGTCTACTGAACTTCTGATTCGCAAGCTCCCCTTTCAGCGTCTGGTGCGAGAAACTGCTCAGGACTTCAAAACAGATCTGCGCTTCCAGAGTGCAGCTATTGGTGCTTTGCAGGAGGCAAGTGAGGCCTATCTGGTTGGCCTTTTTGAAGATACCAACCTGTGTGCTATCCATGCCAAACGTGTAACAATTATGCCAAAAGATATCCAGCTAGCATGCCGCATACGCGGAGAACGTGCTTAAGAGTCCGCTATGAGGGGAAACATTTCATTCTCAAAAAAAAATTTTTTTCCCTCTTCTTCCTGTTATCAGTAGTTCTGAATGTTAGATATTTTTTCCATGGGGTCAAAGGTACCTAAGTATATGATTGCGAGTGGAAACATAGGGGACAGAATCAGGTATTGGCAGTTTTTCCACGTTCATTTGTGTGTGAATTTTTAATATAAATGCAAGATGTAAAGCATTAATGCAAGCAAAATGTTTCAGTGAACACATTTCAACAGTTCAACTTTATAACAATTATAAATAAACCTGTTAAAATTTTCTGGACAATGCCAGCATTTGGATTTTTTTAAAATAAGTAAATTTCTTATTGACAGCAACTAAATGGTGTTTGCAGCATTTTTATCATACAGTAGATTCCATCCATTCACTACACTTCTCTAACTGAGTCGTCCTACATGCAAGTACATGTTCTTAACGTTGTCTGTCTTCTGTGCTGTTCCTGTAAGTTTGCTATTAAAATACATTAAACTATAAAAAAAAAAAAAAAAAAAAAAAAAGAAAACGTGAGCTTGGTATGGTGGTGTACCCCTGTAAACCCAGGATTTGGGAGGCTGAGACAAGAGGATCTCAAGTTCAAGGCCAGCCTAGGGTATACAGTGAGCAAGATCCTGTCTTGAAAGAAAAGTGAGAAATTAACAAAGACTAAAATCAGATCTTTAGTGCATTTCTAAGATGATCAGAGAATACTATCTCTCTATCTTAGTTAATGATGTAGTAACAATTACCTTGGTATTTCAGTATTTATTTTGCATCTTACTCCTGTCAGATATGATGCCTTACCATCATTTCCTAAATATCTTTTCTTTTCTTTCTGGGACGGGATATAAGGCCTATATATGCTAATAAGCAAGTGCTCCACCACAGCATCTTTTAAATTGGGTTCTGCTGCTGTCTAGTCACTGAGTGGCTGAGGACTGTCCTTAGGTTAGGTAGAGTGAGCCCCTAAATTCTCTGCCCTTAGTGACAGAATGGCTGGTAGAAGGTTCTGATTAAAACAAATTAATGTTGAGGCTGGGCATGGTGGCTCATGCCTTTAATCTCGGTACTAGGGAGGCAAAGACAGGAGGATCTTTGTGAACTTAAGGCCAGCCAGGACTACACTGTGAGACCCTGCTATGGTCCATATATGACATACAAAAACAAACCCCCTTAGAGAAAAAGGAGGCTTCACTGTAAGGTACTAACTGTGGAGTTACACTGGAATGTAGCTCCGATGGATTGAAGGTGCTCAGATTGTTGGCCGAGGAGTGGGAAGCAGGCCTGAGAAATCTCCTGTTCCCTTCCCTCTTCAGTGCCTCTTTTAGACCATCTTTCAGATTATGAAAACTTACAGCTGAGCCAGGGATGACTGAAATCACAGTAAACTTCACTAATAATCCAGGAAATGTAAATTAGAACAAGATACCTTGAGAGGAGGATGACAAGGTGGCATGCGTTGAGTTTCCTTGATCCTCTAAAGGACCTGAGATAGGTCCCCAGAAAGGCTAGGTGGCTCACAATCACTCCCGGGGGTTCCAATGCCTCTTGTCTCTGTCCCCATACACAAGCCCATACCACACATATACACATAATTAAAAAAATAACAAAAAACTAAATCTTAGAAATGGATTAAGAGGTAAAAAGAAGGTTAGCGGTCAAAGGCTCATGAGAGTGGCTGAGCTGGCCCTGCACCTCGCTGGCTGCAGCACTCAGGAGAGCACACCAAGTACTTTGCTTGGGCAGCACAGTAGGGCTGGGCCCTGGTGGAGGGTGTGCAGGTGAGCACCACAACCTCACACCTGTGGTAGTCAGAGCTGCCCTTGAAGTCATGAGAGCAGTAGAGCTATCCCTGAATCTCACCATCTGTAGCACTAGGAAGAACTGGCCCTGATCCTCACCTGGGCAACACAGTGGAACTGGTCTTGATGGTGAAGGAGTGGGTGAGCTAGCCCAAAGGCTGTGAGAGTGGGGGTTTGGGGAGTGGGGGGAACTGACCCAGGAGGCTGGGTTGTGGGGAAATCGCCCCAAGGGCACAAGAGGAGAAGAACTGACCCTGCCTCCTGTCACTGGGTGATCTAGCCAGAGCAGCACTGGAGAGCTTGAATTGTGCAGCAGATAAGGGAGAGCCAGTGGACTGATTGATGAGCTCAGCTGCCACCCATGTCCATGGCTTTGAGTTGGCACACTCCAAAATCTACATCATCTGTGAACTGTTGGGGTGTGCGAAAGGTCTGGTCCTTCTGATCCAAAGCTGCAGGATCTCCATGACACAGGGCAGCAACAGGATAACTGGGAAGAGTCCTGGTGACGATCCAATATTGATGGTGTCACAGAAGCCAGAGACCTCAAACCAAACCAATGACACACTGCAATGAACATCTGCAACTCAAGATGTGTAGACAGAAGGGTATACTGTGGGGCACACTGTGACACACTACAGCTTCTGTGATAAGATGTTTTCTATGTTTTGTTTTTTGTGTGGGTTTTTTTTTTTTTTGTTTTGGGGGAGGGAGATGTGTGGGATTAGGGTGTATGATGTGAAACTCACAAAGAATCAATAAAAAGTTTTTTAAAAGGATATTCTTGGGATGCCTTTCAAAAGCAAACCTTTCTTATTTTAATGTGGTATGAGCCTTTCTGGTAAAGTCTGTGACATGAATGAGCTGGACTTGTAACTATGAAATATCATTAGAGTGTACAGTATTACACCAAATACATGAAAAACACTGACAAGCTTTCCCAGCGGAGGAGAGGCTGGGCCTCTGGCTGATGTAGTAGTCTGGCTTACTGAGCCTCCAGTGCACCTCTCATTGCAACATACCTCTTGTATTGTAGACACGGGTAAGCTATGCTTGACACCAACCTATCTTGCTGCCAAACTGGATCTAAATTTGAATTCTCTCAGTTGGGGTATCTGTCAGGTGGGAGGAGACCAGGGGTCTACATTCTCTCCCTCTTTTAGCTTTTTTGAGATAGGGTTCCACTACAAAGTTCATGCTGGTCTCAAATGTGCAATCCTCCTATCTTAGTTCCTAGAGCTAGGCATTGCAGGCTCTCACCACCTTGCTGATCTCTGCTTCTTTATGTCCAAGTATTGTTTTATGAGGACTGCAACAGTAATCTGTACTGATCTGTACAATGAGCTAACCACTGATTTCTAACATGAAATTCCCTTCTGGAGATAGGTAGGCTTCTGTTTACAGCTGATGCAGATGCAAAACACATACTTCTCATTTCAAAGGGGTTAATAGATCATTTATTCTGGGGCTGGAGAGATGGCTCAGTGGGTAAAGCTATCCCATATAAGGCTGATGACCACAAGTTCAAATTCTGAGAATTCATATAAACTAGGTATAGTATTTCAGGCTTGTAGTTTAAGAGATGGAGAGATGGAAGGAAGGACAAGAGACTCCTGAGGCTTGTGGCTAGCTAGCCTGGCATCCACAGTATTGAACAAGATACTCTTATTTCAAACAAGGGGGAAGGTAAGAACCTATAATCAATTTGCCCTTTGACCTATGTTGTGGTATGGCATGCTGCACACCTGAACAAATGCACATGTATGCTTGCACATGCATTTATACCCATACATCATTATACATATAGAAATGCACACAAAAAGAGGTAATTTATTCTGAAGTGAAATACCAGTGATGGTGACAGGAGAACACGGATGTGGGTTACCCCAAACACTAGGTTTCAGCATGGCAATAGTTTCATGAAGAGCTTACAGTAATAGAATAATGGGCATTCTTGATCCCGATTTCTGCTACTGGACTCACATACTATCTGATGACATTCTCGGCCTTTGAGTTGGTAGAAGCTAGGGGTATGTTTAAACATTCCTAATAGATTTACCTAATAATCCACAAGGGTGTTATATCACACATAGAGGTGAGCAATAAATAATTATCTAGATGGCCAAAGACAACCCAAGGTAAATTTGGCTCCCAACCTATAAGATTCTAGTTCTCAACAGTCAGTCAGTTGGCCTTGTAGAATGTTCAGCACATGTGTAGCTTTTCTTTTCTGGGAACTTTCCTTCACACTGTTATAGTACTGAGTATCTACAAATAGGGCGCTAATTAGCAAACTGAATGCCACGCACTGGCTGAGTGAGAGTCAAACCATAGCTGGCAAGGAAACGTGTGTCTAACAAGTTTTCTGCTCCGTAGAGTTTAACTAGGAACTGTACACAGCCTAGGTGAGCTGGTCTGAGTCCTGGGTGAGGAGCTCCTGGTAGTGTCTGGGGTCTAAGGAATCCTTAAACCATGGGTAGCTCACATTGCTTTGAGATCTGGATTGTTTTTTTCTTGGAGACCCTGTAGTTGCACAGAGTCTTAAAAGGTGAATATACTGTAGAACAGACTTATGGCCAGTGGTGGCTGAGTCAACATTGATTAGGTTTGTGGTGTTCTGGGATAAACCTTTTAACTTGTTGACTGTGTTTTCAATATGGGTGGAAAGCTCATTGCTTTTGAATACATCGGTGGTGCTGTAATGTGTTCTGGACAATCAATGAAACCTACAATTCAAAATTTGAATACAGTCTTTGCAGAAAATCTTAGCTAATGTTTTTATGGTATCCAAAGGGGTGACACTGTATTTTTTAAAAAGGCCCATGATCCCAAATTAAATATCTGTAAAAGAGTAACTAGTTTGGAGGAGACAAAAGCCTAACCACTATTCCGTTAGACTTCTTTAAAAGTCATAGTTATATGCCAACAGGTCACTGGTTAGAAGGTGATACTGTGCAGAATCCTACAGATTGCAGATGATGTGGGCCTATAACATCTAGTTGGTAAAAGGATAAATCTTCATTAAGGTTTGGCCTTTCTGCTATTTTGAATTTCTGCACAACAGGCCAATAGCCACAGATTTCTCTGATGTATACTGTCTCTTATTCAACTAAATTTATTACTGTCATTGAAATCACGAAGAAACAACAGCTGTGCCACTGGAGCAACTGACAGGTTTATTTGTTGGGTTGATCTTTGTGTGCAGTGTATAAAGGTTGTCTTTGTATTATTCAAATATTGATTGCTGTGCAGCAGAGAGCAGAGTGCTGGCCAGGCTTTGGTATTATTATTGTATGGATCATCACCTGCCTGAGTATTTCATAAATATATACCTCCATCACCTTCTGATTGGCTTAATAAAGAGCTGACAACCAATAGCTGAGCAGGAGAGGAAAGGTGGGACTTTCAGGTAGAGACAGGGACTCTGGGGAAGAATCAAGCACGGAGATTTTGCCAGTGTGGCAAGGAGATGCCAGGACTGAATGAGAGGTACAGGTCACAAGGCAGACACAGACTAGAATTACTCGGGTTAGAGCTAGCTGGGAGGTAGCCAATTAAGGCCTAAGCTATAATAAATGATAATATGTCTCTGTGTCATTACTCAGGAGCTGGCAGGTCAGAGACAGTATGGCAATGATTATCACTCTAAACTAATTAGAGCACACAATGTTAATTTGTGCCATTTCTCTTATTGTTCTTTATTATTAATTAATATATTTATTTATTTTTGGTTTTTGAGACAGGGTTTCTCTGTGTAGCCCTAGCTGTACCAGAACTAGCTCTGTAGACCAGGCTGGCCTCAAATTCAGAGATCTGCCTGCCTCTGCCTCCCAAATAATGGGATTAAAAAAGTGTGTATCACTATAGCTGGGCAATTTTTAACTCTTTAAAAAAATGTAAGCTTTTTATACATTTAAAATTTTTTGCTACTTTACAGAATTGTACAGACTCCTTATGTTTATTTGGCTTGGTTTTCCCCAGCCTCATGAGTTAAACCCCTGAATTCTGGAAATGTACAAGACTACAAATTGTCTTATGAGTATTGCTTTGGCTGTATTTCATGAATTCTGAAGGGTAGTTCGCCTCACAGTTTTGTGACTACCATCTTGATTTCTTCTTTAGCCCATGACTGAGTTTAGTATTGTAAGGGATGTGCGTCATGGGTGATTCTTCCTCTCTATGAATCTTTCAGACCTGTAATTCTAATACTAACTGTTTTGATCAGTATCAACCTGTATTTCTTTACCATCTCCACTCCTGTTGGATTTAGTCACTAGGAAAACTGACAGAGCAGTAGCTGACTGTATTTCTCTACCTAAAACCACAACTCCTATAGGTATTTTCTTCTCTTTTTAACTTGAATTTTGACTGTATTCCAAAAATACTTTCTTCCCTTAGCCTTTAGGTCTATGGAATACCATATCTTCCTGTCAAAAAAAGCCAATAACCAACTCTTTGAACAGTCTATCTGAAAAGCTGGAAATCTATAGAATATAAAAAAGAAGCCTGGTGGTGGTAGTGCACTGGGGAGGCAGAGGCAAGTGGATCTCTGTGAATTCGAAGACAGCCTAGTCTACAGAGTGAGTTCCAGGACAGCCAGGCTACACAGAGAAACCTTGTCTCAAAAATAAATAAATAAATAAATAAATAAATAAATAAATATTATAAACTATATTTAGGTGATCGAACTAAACCAATAACTTTGTCTATATGATAAGCTGAAACTAATCTATGGAATATAAAAAGAAAAGGCATGAATAAACACTATACATAATAAGTACTGTATACTCTAGTCTCATAAGTGAGACTAAAAACTAAGGAACTACTCCTAAAAACAAAAGCTGATTGGTCATGGTGGTGCATGCCTTTCATTGCAGCACTTGGGAAGGAAGCAGAGACAGGCAGAGTAAGTCTGTAAGTCTGGGGCCAGCCTACGTCTATAGGAGAGCTTCTAGGTCAGCCAGGGGATCGCAGTGAGACCCTCTCTCAAAACAGACAGACAGTTGGATGTGGTAATGCACACACACAATCATGGCATGAGGCAGAGGCAGGACAAATACCACCAGTTCAAGTCAACCTGAGCTACATACTTAAACTCTGTATCAAAATAACAAAGGGGAAAAAAGTGTTAACCTGGATATAGGAGAATTAGTTAGAAAATTCTACCAATACCCGCTGAATGCTTATAATGTGGCAGGTCTATGCAACTGTTATAGACAATCACTTAATATCCACCATTACTCTCCAAAGTAGATTTTATTATTTCAATAAACTATTGAGAAACTTGAAGCTGAGATAAGTGACTTGCTCAAAGTCAAATTAGCTCATAAATAGCTGAAATAGGACTTCCTGCTTCAGAATCTATTCTTTTCTATATAATACCTCTCAAAAGAAAAAAAAAATCAAAGCATAAAATTATCATTATAAAACAGACTGGGGGCTGGAACGTTGGCTCAGCGGATAAGAGCACTGATCGTTTTTTTTGAAGGTCCTGAGTTCAAATCCCAGCAACCACATGGTGGCTCACAACCATCTGTAATGAGAACTAACGCCCTCTTCTGGTATGTCTGAAGGAAGACAGCTACAGTGTACTTACATATAATAATAAATAAATCTTTAAAAACAAAAACAAAAACAAAAACAAAAAACCAAACAGACTGTTAGAAGATATTTGTTGAGGTTCTGTCTTTTGCTAATACTGGCCCCCAAGCTCTGGTTACCTCAGGGATGAGAGAATCTTCATGTACAGCAAGTGATGACATGTGCCTTGCTCCTTAATTTAAAACTTTTAGTTGGATAAAGATGCCAACAGCCTATAGCTGGGCAGAAGAGAGGTAGCTGAGGTTTTGGTTCCCAGGACTGGAGTCTGAGGAGAGAGGAGAGAAGAGACAGAAGGTGGAGAGAGAAGACTCTATGGGGTAAGGGCTCATGAGAACTAGTCATAAAAGCTGGTCAGTTGGAGTAAGAGTAGCCCAGACAAAACATGATCAGTCATATCTTGAGGTCATTGGCAGGGAAGTAGTCATAATAGCATAGAAGATAGATATCTAGTGCTTTAAAGCTTATTATAGGGGCTGGCAAGATGGCTCAGTGGGTAAGAGCACCGACTAGGTTATGAGTTCAAATCCCAGCAACCACATGGTGGCTCACAACCACCCATAATGAGATCTGACGCTCTCTTCTGGTGCATCTGAAGACAGCTACAGTGTACTTATTTATAATAATAAATCTTTTTTTTAAAAAAAAGCTTATTATAAATATAAAAGTTTTGTGTTTTTTATCTGGAACTTAATGATCCATACCCCCAATTGAGATGAAATATTTACCACAAAATATATTCATTTTCTTTTGGCCAACTTAGCTTTAGTTTCAAGGAAGAGATAATTCTTAATTTTTAAAATCAGTTTTATGACATGAAAAGAGATTGAAGGCTGAATGCTTAGAGAAGGCAATCAGACGCTGGCAGTAGAAAATATATGTAACATGTACAAAGATCTTGATTAAATATGAAGCAGCAAAAACATAAGGCAGGAAATAAGTGTTTTGGATTAGAAGATTCCATATTATAAAGATGTCAGATTTCCCAAAACTAATCTACGAATTTAATGTAATCTCAAACAAAATTTCACTAGGTTTGTTAAAAGCTGAAATTCTCAAGCTTATCATTTTAGAAGTCATATGGAACAGTGAGTCAAAAACAGCCGAAGGCATAATAAGGAAAATCCTATGACATGGGGAAAAACAAAGTAAAAACTTGCCCAGTGGTGATAGCACATGACTGTCATCCACTTTGGAGACTGAGGCAGGAGGATCGAAAACCTAGAGTACATAGTGATACTCTGCCTTCAGAAGGAAGGGGTGGGTGGGGTGGGGGAGGTAGTGGTGCCAGCATTCAGGAGGCAAGGATACCACCTCTGTGAGTCTGAATTAGACTGGTCTACATAGTGAGTTACAGGCCAGCCAGGACTGCATAGTGAGGCCTGTCTCAATAAAACAAAGTGGTATTTGATTTATAACAAAGACAACATATTTCAGTGGGGGGAAATGAGGATACCAGGCCAACCAGATATGCATATTGGGGAAAAAATAACAGATCAATTGCAAAGGGCCAAAGCTTTTAAAGAAAACATCTTTGTGATTTTAGGGTTATACAAGTATTTTCTTGGAGCATTATCCATACAAGAAAAAAAGATCAAGTGGATTTGAATGAATTTAGGAGATTGTGTTCTTTGCAATAAATTGTTAAGAATGCAGACGCTGCCACTGAGATGGCTCAGTGGACAATGGTACTTCCTGCCACATCTGAGGGTCTGCATTTGACTGCAGGGCCTACATGGTGGAAGTAGAGAATCAACACTTGTAAATTGTCTTCTGACTTCCATGTGTGCACATGTGTGTATACATGTGCACACATTCATGTAATAAAAATGTATTCTTAAAAATGTGCAGAAGCCACATACATACACCTTAAGAGATGTCAGGTAGATATCCAATGAAGGAATTGTACCTTTGTATACAGTTTCTTTAATAGTAAGAGAAAATCAATGGAAAGACTCACAGTGGTCATCTTAAGTTTCATACCAGAGATACAGAAGTGAAAAACACACAAAAGTACGAATACATGTCTACCAGACAGATACAAAAGCTGAAGAGTGCAGGTGAGGATATGGTGTAATGAGACCTCTTATACGCTGCTGACAGGGATGCTCATAACTGCTTTGGAATGATGCTTGAAAATATCTATGTAAGGCAAATACATCTCTTTTCTATAATTCAGTATTTTCAGTTCTAAGTATATACCCAGCAAAAAAATATGCTTACCAAAACCACACATTGGCTCAGAGG